>PISX010002577.1:69992-157174 GCA_004024625.1 Mellivora capensis | reverse complement strand
AGTTGATTTTCCCAATCGCTTTGCCTCTCATGGGGGCTGGGAGCAGGAACAATCTCTACAGTTGTCCATGGTTAATTTGAGAAGGAAGACATTTTCAGCCACCTCTTGAGAGAGCATGTCTGCGTTTGAGCTGCCTGGGGTGGGGAAGTCAGCACACGGTGGATCTGTCCTTCCATAGGGCCTGGTTCCCCTCGGGTCCCCCTGTGTCTGTGCTGGGTGCCTTATCCCCTGGGACCTCTCACTTTCAAAGGGGAGGACACTCCCATGTCCCTCCTTATTTTAAATGGGATAGTATTAAATATCTTCCCTTACTCTCTTCCCTGAAAGTGACATGGAAACGGTATGACATAGTGAGACGTTCCTGTCCTCAGCCTGAGGTACATGGAGAAATCGGTGGTATTACAGAGAGGAACTCCAGGATTTGGTTGGCCGAGGCTGGGGGCATGTTACTGTAGAGGCAAGCCTGACGGGGTGTTTTTCAGGAAACAAAGGCTCCATTCTTAGGTTTTTACTTCGGATGCATGAGTATCCCCTTCCTACTTGACCTTCCAACTTGAAGGTCTGTTACATAGGCAACTGCCAAATTGCACTGTTTCTCAAACTGTATTCTGCATAAGAACCACCAGGAGAGCTTGTTAAGAACACATTCCACCAAGGTCCTGCCCCAGACCCACAGTTTGGGTCTCTGGAAATAGACCAGAGGAACTCTGAAACTTTTCTGAACTCTGGAAATCAGAAGTTTCCAGAGGCGTGCCCCCCAAGAAGGTCTCCAGCCTGTGCACGTGTGCACACACACACACACACTCACACACAGAGTTTACTGCAGGGAATTGTATGTGAGCTTGTGTAGGTGGTCTTCGGCCCACTCTGAGAAACACTGCTGGGGAGAAAGAGATTTCCTTAATGGTGTCCCCTTTCACATGCTCACACCCCAAGAAATGGAGTCGTAGGTAATCCTCTTTCTTCCTGTTACCTCACCTTGGAAGTCCCTGCTATTTCCCTATGTGATTCTACACTGATGACAGTTTTTAATGGGTTTTTTGGGGGGGTTTTTTTGTTTTTGTTTTTTTTGTTTGTTTCGGTGGAGAGCAAGCAAGTAATACATTGATGTGGGGGTATTTCCACCATTGATGAGGCCAGGAAACTAAAAACAAGACCAAATATTAAGCTCTACTTTCCGGAAAAACAAACAAAAGACCTGCCATTCAGGCAGAAGATAGTCAGTGATTAAAATGTGTAGATTTTTTGTTGTTGTTGTTTCTGCTCTGGGCTCTTCAAAACACCCTGGACTTAATTTGGAACAAAGGCCTTGACTAAGACCTCAAAAAAATGGGCATAAAAATTTAGGACATAAAAATGTCCAGTAATCTCCTTGTTCAGAATAATCTAACCCTTTTTTTGGCTGATTCTTTTGGTTGCAGAGATTATCTTCCGGTTGGTTGGTTACATGGTCGTTTGAGGTCGGGTGGAGATCTGTTTTAATTCAGCTCAGTTCCATCAGGCACTCGCTGGGTCTTGCTGTGTGTCCTGCAGTGGATCCCCTAAAGGGAAGGAGGTAAAGGAAGAAGTCTAATCTTGAGTTTATGGTCTCTCTGAAGTGATCAAAGGACCGAAACAAATCGCCTAGAGTAGAATTCTGGTGTTTAGACAGTGCAAATGTTTGACGACTCTGTAGATGTTCATTGAGCCTGGAGGGGAACAAATCATGAGAAAAACCAGGGAAAGAAATTCAAAGTCAGTGAAAGATTGTACCAGACGGGTTAATAGGGAGGATTTCTAGAGTAGGAGCTGTATCGAAGGAATCTTGTACAGGAAATGTCATACAGGAAATGAGAGATGGGGGTGAGGGAGCCTGGGATGGGCACAAATCAGGGAAGATGGTGACGTCTGGAAAGAGTTAAAGAATTGGGTTGGAGTAGGGATTAGGGAAGTGAGGTCTCGTGGGGGACAATATTAACGTAGGAGTTGGGGCTTGGATTTAACAACAGTAATTTAATGAAGTTAATCCATTGGAATAGAAAAAAAAAGTTGGGGGGGAACCTAGAGGCTAGGAGGCCATAGTCACTGTTCAGGAATAAAGGAAAGAGGCCCTGGATTATAATGCCCACCCCAGCAGCAGAAACGTGAATACTTATAGTGCTTTTAACTTTCCAGGTACCGTGACTGTGTCACTGGCCTAGAGGAGACAGTTTTCTGCCTGTTAATTGACTACGCTTTCTCTAAGGCACAGTTCTGAAGCTCTGGTCTCTTTGGAACCTGATGTCCGATCCCAGCGCTGTGTGTCCCCAGCTAACCGTGTTCCACCGAGTCATGGGGAGAACGTCAGTGTGAGCCCTCCACTCTCCTGCATCTGGACCCGACCCCATTATGCCCAGGGCCTGCGTTTGGTCGTATGGTTCCTCAGAGTTGATGTGGTTTTTTCCTTCTGGGGGCTGAGCTTGGCCTCCTTACCCACACCGGAAGCCCTCCCTGGTCTCCTCCCCACCAGTAGGGGACAGGGGGCCTAGCATATTCCAAAATGCCGTACGCTGCGTCACTTCAGAAAAGGGGCACAGCAAAAAGAAAAAACAAGAAAAGGGCACAGTTTCCTAAAGCCGTAATCATGAGTAGTTTAAAAAAATGGCATAACTTGTGCAGATAATCACGTATAAAGCGTACCTGAGTAGAAGTTTGGTCTGACGGAGAAGAGCCCTGAAAGGGGTCGCGTTGCAGGCGCTAGCTCTTTAAATTAATTTACAGCAGACAGATGCAACAGGAAAGGGCTCTAGCGTGCCCCCTGAGGGCATTAAGTGAAACAGTTGTCCCACCGACAAGCTCATCCAGCCAGGACAATGGTTATGAATACGTGAAAGCTTTCAGGGTTGTGGCTTTTCCAAGGAGAATAACCACTAGGTCACCTACCTGCCTTAGTTTATCTCCAGTTTCCCTTTGCTCGGCTCTAGGACCTTGAACTGTGTGGAGAAACATTTGAAATTAAAACTTTCTTTAGTGGGAAGCTGGAGTGGGAAGCCTTGTGTGTGTACTTGGTCTGTCGGCGCAAGGGCCCCTCCCCTCCTACACACACGTGCACACCCCCCCCACCCACCCACACGCAGGTGGGGTTGAGGACCCAGTGCGGAAGCTGTGCTAATGCCCCGGAAACCGGGCCCCATTTTCTGCCTTGTAGCAGGGATACCAACCACATGTCCCCAAAGCTGAGGACAGTGGGACTGGAACCATGTTGGGGGTCAAGGGGTAAACGAGTTGTTTCCAAAGCGTAATCCAGGGAGCCTCCTGCTGCAGAACCACGCGGGTCCCTCTCAAAAGCGGAGATCCCTGGGTTGCAGTATAAACCTAATGAGTGAGCGGGCCCTCTGGCTGCGGGGCAAGGCGACATACATTCATACAAGCCCTACAGCTAATTGTGCTGTTGAAACTACTTCCTTGAGGTATGGCATCCAGAAGCTGTCCGTATGTAATGTGTACAACCTGATGGGTTTGAGCACAAGTGTACACCATGAGGCTGTTACCCCAGTCTATGCCATGAACACGCCATCACCTCCAGAAGTTTCCTCCCATCCTCTTTGTTCATCATCATCATGATTTTATCCTTTGAGAACTATTGTTGCTCTAAATGGCAGGGCTTCCAGAATATGTCACCTGCCCCCACCCCACCGCGAGTGGACCACACGCCCCATCGAGATGGGAGAAGCGGGACTGCTGGCGACAGCCTGGCTTTGAGCTGTGGATCGGTCACCTGAGTGGCTCACAGCCCCTCTGTGGGGCCCAGTCACTGCCTAGCTTGTGGTCAGACCCCTTATGCCCCAGTGGTGGTGACAGAGAAGATCCAGAAATAGCTGGTGAGCTAGGAGAGGGCGAGTGTGTCGTGACCCGGGAAACGGGAGGTTGGAGGAGGTGGGCTGGTCGGGGGGCGGGGGAGGAAAGCATGAGCCGCAGAGGTGACCGTATGTGTCACTCTCTGCATGATTTCCAGTAGACATAGCACTTACTGCTGGGTGGTGACCGGGCCCTCCCTGCAGCCACAGCTGGGTTTGGAACTATCATCCCGATTTATGCATTGAGCAAATAATTTTTTGAATTCCGAAGATGTGCCAGACACTGTGCTTTGTGCTGAGGTTTCAAGCAATGAGTGGGAGGAGTGCCTTCAGCTATGCAGTTCTGCCCCTATGTCTGTAAAGGAATGAGCTGTCCTTGGGGAGCCGTTGGTTGGGTGTGCCAGGCTCCCCTGTCCTTGTCAGCCCAGTGTAGACATCTCTCGTTAAATGACAAGGGAGCGTGTGCAAGACAAGCCCGGAGTCTCCTTTCTCCCTCGGCCCCGTTGGCTTAAACCCCAGTGGAGAGTCAGGGCTCTTGGGCTTGGGTATTGGGCTGTGACCCTCCTTCCCAGACAGAGGTGGAGATAGTGGCATTGTGGAAATGAAGGTCTTAAGTTGGGGTCCTGTAAGCCGAGCCAGAGACAGGGCTTGGGTGCCGAGAGTCCTTTTGGGAGATCTCAGGGGACAGGAGCAAGGGAATGGAAGGAGTGATACCAAAATTAGGGGCTGCCCCATTCTACCTCCAGGGAGCCAATGAAGGTCTTTGGGATTGGGCCCCAGAAGGGTAGAAGGCTGGGGCTGGGACAGACTGAGAGGAGGCTGAAGCAGAAAAGCAAGGTGACATGGGTCATAGAGAGGTCCTTGGTGACGGCAGCTGAAGTCAGAGGGAACAGCCCCAGGTGTCTGCTGTGATGCTCTCCCAGAGACGCCCAGGACCTCCCTGCCACTTACATGTGCCATGTTTTTAAATGGAAAGAGAATAAAAGGGAAATGCCCTTTAGAGAAATTTAAGGACTATACAGGCTAAGAATTCAGAGTTGAACTCTAAACATTTGGGTTGTTTGGAAGTTGAAGACCTTACTTAAAATCTAAAATTAATTACCAAAAAAAGCAAACTAAAATTCATGAATCTTGCCTCCACCTTTTGTAGCTGGTTGGGTGCCAGGTGGAGGTGGGAGCCGGGCTGGGTCTGGGAGAGTATATCCAGGCCGGGGCAGGGGCCTGAGGGACTGAATTAGGAGCTTGTGGGAGAGACAGTGCAGGGAGGTGCCGGGAACTACTGTTCTCCTGTGTTCTCTGTGCACGCTCAGCAGGGGACCTGACACTTTTCCCGGCGGCTCTGCTATTGAATGAGTGAATGGCCAACTGGCTCGGGGAATGAATGAATGGCCTCAGTGGCCCGGCTCGTGCTGCCACACACACGGCAGATGCCCTCACACGCCCACTTTCTTGCGGCCTTTCACTGGTCACCTAAACCCTGGGCCCGTGGCGTCCGGCATCTCTGAGCCCTGGATCAGACGGGACCCCCATAGCAGCCCTTTGGGAACATCCACGTTTCACCAGGAACATTCATTCCCATCTCGCCTTTCCACCTGTGAGATTTCAATTTAAAACTTGAAGACAGCTGACTCGGCTTTTAACAGATTAGTTCCCGGAAATCAGCCAACATCTGTCATGTCCCATTTTACCTCTGCAGAAAATCAGAAGTGACTCCCCCGCAGAGCCGGGGCCGAAGGCAGCACGCACTTGCTGGAGAGCCTTGGAGGCGTGAGGCGGCGCCTCTAACCTCCTCCCCGCCGCTCCCGCCGCTCCGTCTGCGGGACTCCTCTAACTTGCTCTTCCCACCCGTGAGCCGAGGGAATGAAGATTTCCCGTGGAGGGGTGGGGGCTGGTCCGTTCCTCCGCGTGCTCGGCACGTGCGAAGCTGTCAGCAAGCGTGAGCTGCTCATACTTTTCCCACGACAGCTGCTGTCCTTGTCATTCTTCTTCTCATCGTTACTGTATGTGGCAGAGGCCTGGCTCTGAGTTCCAGCTCTGCTCCCTTAGGGCTGTGTGACTTTAGGCAAATTCCCACACCTCTCTGAGGCTCCTTGTCCTCTGCTCTTACAAGGGGAAAATCACAGCCGCTGTGCCCAGCACGACGCGTCCCCTTCGGCCGGTGCGAGGGCCGCATGCTGGGAGTGTGTTTGCTGGGTTTCTTCCGGCGTCAGGAAGGGACAGTGTCCAGCCCCACAGTGAAGGGGTCAGCATTTGAGGAGAGGCACGATGTCTCCTGCTCTGCATTGGGAGGGAGGTGACAGAACTGTGTTGGTGTGGCGAGAAAGGCAGGGGGTGCTCTTCCTGACTTGAGGGCCCGGGCTGCCCTCCTGCAGCTCGGGTGAACCTGAGGATGGCTGCGAGGTCTTGCACTGGAGAATGGGAAATGCACACTGGAAACCCCACAAGGTCAGATTGCACTCGACCCCTGCCGTGACTTCCCACACCCGCTCCCCATCTCTGCCCGCATCAGGAAGGTCAGGGAGCCAAACTGTTCAGAGATCCCCCCGAAGGCACGTGTGTGTGTGTTGTATGAGCATGTGTTGCTATGTGTGTGCATGTGTTGGTCGTGTGAGTATGTTTTGGTGTGGGTGTTGGGTATGTGACTGTGTGTTGGTGTGTGTTGAATGTGTGGTTGTGCGTTGGATGTGTGAGTTTCGGTGTGTGTGTTGAATGTGTGTTTGGTATTTGTGAGTATGGGTGTTGGTGTTGGTGTGTTGGTATGTGTAAGTGTGTATTGTCCATGTGTTAGACATGGAGTGTGTGTTGGTATTGGCGTGTGTGGATATTGGATGTATGAGTGTGTTGGTGTGGGTTTGTGTGTGTAGAATGTGTTTGGTATATTTGCATATTTGGTATGTTTGTGTATATTATACATGAGTATTGGTGTGTGTGTTGGTGTGGATGTGTGTTGCTATGAGCGGGGTTGTGTACATGTGTTAAGTGTGTGAGTGTGTGTTGAATATGTGAGTGTGTGCTGTGTGAGTGTTGGTGTGGGTGTGTTGGGTGTGCAGGCTCAGTGGCAGCAGGTAGACTGGTCCGTGGGATCCCCCATATTTCAGCCCCTTCTGGACCTGCTTCACATGACTGGGGACATGTACTGTCTTGTCTCACAACCTTATTTATGTAAATGTGGACTGGAAATTCAAAGTTTTTTGGCTAGAGCACAAGGGACGAACCGTTGGTGTCCCTTCTCGTTGTCTGCTGACCTCCAGTGAGGGAGTTCTAGCTCTTCTTTTTGTCAGTTGGAACTTCTCTTAGCAAATAAAAATGCAGTAAGCGTGATCCCCCAGGATATAAATAGACCTGGCCCTGAGCTCCGCTGTTCTCACTTGTGAACGTGGAATATTCGCCCTGAACGGCAGCAGGGCGGCCTCCCGGAGACGGGTCAGCTCCGCGTCCTGGTTGTGGACGTCGTGCCGCAAACCCATACGTGGACTAAAACTCAGAGGTCTCACATCAAGAAATTAAATACCAAATTTTTGAAATAAAAATTTTAAATCTGTTTACCCTTAAAGGCCTCTAAGGAAATTGTTGATAACATTAAACTCTTAAGCCTTATCTTGCCTGGTTTTTCTTCCTGTTTTTATTGTGTTGTGGTACGTTGGGGCAAAAGAGATAAATTTGTTCATCCTGTGACAGGATGGCGAGCAGGGTAACAGTCATTTCTGGAAATGGCCGGATGGGGGGACCCATGGAAACGACTCTGGGGAGTAAACAGCTGCCGGGGACGGAAGCCCCTCTCTCATGCTGTCTCTCTATTCTATGTGTCACTTCGTGTGTAGGTCACAGACACGTCCTCTAACACATAAGGACAGTGACTGCCAGGAACAAAAAAGTGACACACTGTTCCTTCTGATCCTTCTGAAGTGTCAAAATCCAAAAAGAAGAGAAGTCTTTGTGGAGTTTGGTCCCCCAGCTGTATTACGCCTGCAGGGTCCTGCCCTTGGCTGTCCCATCATTGTGGCCCTGGCCAGCACACCCATGTTTGAAACAAGCCATTTCCCCCAAACCAGCTTTTCCCCGATGGCAGGCCTCCCATCTGAGGAGATTTTCATGCCTATTACAGAGAAGTAGCAGGTATTACAGGAAAGTTCTTCTGTCCCTCACAGAGAGCGGGTGCCCACGTGCCATCTTGGGTGCAGTGGGTTATCTCTTCTGCGTCTGAGTGACGGACCTTGGAGAGGGGCCCCTGTCCCCAGCAGCCCTCCCAGGCATGACGAGGCCAGTTCTGACAGCAGGACATGGGTCATGCCCCCCAGTAACTGGGCCAGGGCCCAAGGCCACATGCTGGGCACAGAGCCACATTCTTTCTTCTCCCTCCCCACTGACAGGAGCGTTTCACTTCCTCCTTTGGAAGAAGCAAGAGGGTCACCAGCATGTGAATGTCGTGTCACTGTGCCTTCTGCTCTGGCTGTCCTGGCAGTGAGAGGTCCTTCAGTTTGCAGACAGGAGCTCGTGGCCACACCAGGCCTATTTGCCTTGTCCCTGTTGTGCTGCTCTGCTTCTCTCTCTGCATTAGTTCCGGAGCATTGGGATATCCTCGCTTGCCCTTAAGCATTCCCTTTTCTTTCTCGGGAGATGCTCCCCAAATCTCCTTCCTTAATTTTGTGCTCTTCCTCTGTTCCTGCTTTAGCTCCCATATCCCAGGTCCTAACCTGGAATTCAAATGCCTATTTTAAGGGCCCCAGCCCTCCCCTCCCCCCATGTGGCCTGAGCGCCTGCCAGGAGCCCACACTGCCGCCTTCACTTAGGATAACTCCCCTGCCCTCCGTTCCACCCGGATCCCGGGTCCCCAAACCCCATCCACTCTGCTCTCCTTGTGAAACTCAAGGGCCAGATCTGCCACGGCCAGAAGTGATCGCTCCCTCCTCAAGACATTTGGGTTTGGTGTGATGCATCTAGTTAGCCATCTGTCCGTTTTGATCTTCAAGGAAGCTGCACCCCCCGCGGCCAGGGCCTGGCTCTTCAAGCCTCTGGAGGAAGCAGGGCTGGCATTCCAGGCGGTTTCACGGTGAGCTGAAACCACTTGCCAACACTGGCTCAACCTAGGGAGGTGACAGGGGTCAGACCCCTGGGTCCCAGCATCCCACCCACCGTGTGACACGGGACGAGTCTTAGCCATTTCCTTAGCGTCTGGATCGCGCGATAATTATAAAGGCCTTGGGGACCGTGAAAGTCTCTTCAAGTGTCGGGGCTGCCTGGCTAGGTTGTTAATTCTCACTTTCCTCTTTCTCTTCCTTTTTTCCCCTCGCCTCTCCCTGTGTTTCCAGGGTTCTCCCGAGCGAAGCCAGGTGGACATACCCATAGTGATGGGAATGGGTCTAGACGTCACATACTTGGAAGGGGGCTACCCTTTCAGCTTTCTGAATGTCACTGGTTGATTGCCTTCCTGTCCTGTGTCAGGGTCACCCCTGTAAGAAACATACTCATGTGCGACTCTCGGTTGGAGGCCATGCAGATCCAAATGTGGTTTCTGCTGGCACTGACCGAAACTGTGAGCTTGAAGATAGATTTTCTCTGAGAAATGTGCCATTTAAAGTTTTTTCCCAACTTGTCATGTTCATATTCTGTGTCATGGTTTGTATGGAAAGGCACATATTTGCATCTCATTGCTTTGCTTTATAAGCTCCATTCAGCAAGGAAGTCACCGCAGACGCCAAGGGGCCTCTGCCCTTGGCTCGGAGGAGGGGACCATGACTTTCTCGGAAAGAACATCTCTTATGGGCACACACGTTTGGGTGAAAGCCTCAGGAATGGGAGGCACCAGAGAAATTAGCCGAAGTGCCAAGTGAGCCGGAGTCTCTCTGTGAGCAGCAAGTGACAATTTGTGTCTGCCCAGGCCTCTGGTTATATGGTCATTCATGTTTTCTGAGCATCCCAGGAGCGTGGCTTTATGTGACCATCATCATAACTGTGAAGACAGCACGAGCATCGCCGTCTCACTGTGTGGTTCGTGTCTCTCCCGGGGCCGCCCACGTGTCGGTGACCAGCCCACAGCGGCAGCCTGTATGTCCTACTCTGTCCAGACGATTCCTGCTCCGCTGCAGAAAGCCAGGGGCGCTGAGGACCTCCAGGCTTGCATCCTGGAACCCCGAGGGATGGCGCGGGATGGCCTCCAGCAGCTCTAGGCAGGCCGGGGGGCTGGGGTAGGCTCAGGAATACTTGGAGGGGAGCCGTCTCCTGTCTGTCCTCCTTCCCTCCCCACTCTCATCCAGGCAGAAGTCCTGTCCTCTGGAGAGTGCCAAGGAGCCCCAAGTCCTTTGCCTGTCACGCTGGGGCTCCCGAGCGGAGTGCTTGGTTCCGCACAGACACCGTGGACTCACATGATGTTTGGGTTTTGTTCGTTGCTCCCTCCCTGTCCTGGTGGTGGTGAAACGTGGTGTCCTTGACACCCCCAGACAGGGCAGTGTCTGCTCCCACCATCAAGGGAACACGTCCAGCTCAGAGGCCAGACGGCAGGGGCCACGCCCTACCCCGTCGCCCCACCCCATCACCCCACGGTGCACTCAGGTCTGGGTCCGCCTTGGCCCCAAGAGCTTAGGCCCAAGAATGAGGAGGATGTCTGCGGCCCACTGTGATGCAGAGGGTCAGGTGCTGCCCGCCCCAGGCCCGACTCCACCCCGGGCTGCACCTGATCTCCGGTAGACCTTCCCCGGCACTGACTCTCCCTTCCTGCTGTGGAAGGAGGGCGCATGCAGCTCAGGTGTGGTCACGTTCTCCTGGGTACCACAGAGGAGGCAGGAGGCACTCTGCACATACTCATGTTATCCATCTTCCCATCTAGCAAGCAAGAATCACCGCACTTAAATACTTCCAATTTTGCCTGCACAGCATGCAAATTGCCGGGTTGGTTTTGCCACAGAAATTGAACATTTCTAACAAAACATGACAGCGCTGCCTTTCCTAGCAGGTGTGAGGGGAGCTCTGCTGCAGGAGATGTGCCCCCTGCCATCCTCGGGAAATGAGATAGCGCGCGGAGCTGGCAAGAGAGGCTAGGAGTCCCAGCCCATTGTGTCTCCTGAACAGGGCGCTCTCCATCCCGGCTACCCCATGTTCCCTGAGCTGGGCGCCCCCGTTGGTGAGGCAGGTGGTTGGAGCCGATCGAGGTGGGCTGTGGGGCTGAGTGCCCCGTGCAGTTACTGGTTTTCTTATTTGTTATAACCGTTCTTCAAGGACCTCCTCACGTCTCATTTCCCTGTTCGTCTTTCCCAGGCCATTCTACTCTCCACGCATCGCTCCCTTGTCTGTTGTAAATTCTCATTGTGTTTAAAATACGTACTTTATGCCTTGCTTCTTGCGTATGAGGGAACTTTTGGACTTCCATTTGTTTTATAATTTGTCCTATGTGTTAGTCTTGGCCAACCAGCTAGACTGTGAATGTCCTGGGTGTCCGTTCTAGCGATTAACATATTCTCCATACTTGTTTGGGGGAGTTGAGGATTAGCGATTTCACAAGGCCTGTTAAAGGAAAGCTGTTCTATAAATCCCCTAAGCCTTTCATGAGCTGCAAAGGTCAGCATTAATGAAAATCATTTCAGGAATTTTTTTTTAATAATTTAGGTGTGTTTAAAAGAGCTCTTTCTGGAACCTTTATACGTTGCTGATGGGAATGCAAAATAGTGCAGCTAATGTGGAAAACAACTTGGAGATTCCTCAGAAAGTAGAATTTCTGTACGCTCCCCACAGTTCCACTTCTAGGTATGCACCTGAATTGCAAGCAGGGACTCAAACAGATAAGTGGTACCTTATGTTCGCAGCTGCATTATTCAAATAGCCAAAAGGTGGCAACAGCCCAGATGTCCAGCAGTGGGAGAATGTGTGAACAAATTGTGGTCCCTCTCGACAGCAGTGTATCATTCAGCCTTAGAAAGGAGTAGAGCACAACTGACGCTTCAAGCAGTGTGCGGTTAGGGGCACTGACCACCCCCTGCAGCCAAAAATGCCCATCTAACTCTCAGCTCCCCGAAAACTTAACTACTAAAAGCCTACTGTTGGGGCACCTGGGGGCTCAGCCAGTGGAACATCCTACTCTTGATTTTGGCTCAGGTCATGATCTCAGGGTCTTGAGATCAACCCCGGGTCAGGGCCCACACTGGGCGTGGAGTCTGCTTGGGATTCTCTCTCTCCCTCTTCCTCTAAACAACAAAAGCCTGCTGTTGTCCAAAGCCTGACTGACCAATAACGTAAACGGCCCCTGTGTAATTCGTGTGTTACGTGTGTTGTGTACTGTATCCTTATAATAAAGTAAACTAGAACAAAGAAAATGTTGTCAAGCAAATCGGAAGGAAGAGAAAACACATCTGCAGTGCTGTACTTTGTTGAAAAAATCTCACGTAAGTGGAGCCACACAGTTCGAACCCATGTTGTCCCTGGCCCAGCCGCACGGACACTCGCTGCTTGTAGAGGAGCTTCTGAGATGGGCTGAAGAAGCCGGACGTGATGTGTGGTGTTGGAGTTCTTGTCTGTGACATGTCCAGAGTAGACGAATTTATCTAGACAGAATGCAGATTGCCGGTTGCCAGGGGCTAGGGGAGATAAGGGGAGGGAGGCACAGCTGGCAGGGAAGAAGTTTTACCTCTGAGCCATGGAATGTTCCAGAAATAGAGATGATGGTGGCATAATGTTGTGAGGTTACTCGATGCCACTGAATGGTGTGCTTTGGTTCATTTGACGTCCTGTGGATTTCACATCAATAAATCAAATATTTAAAAAGAAGAAAGAACTTTTGCAGGCTGAGAATTTGCGATGGGATGAGCTTGTACTGCGGACGGAGGTTTAGGCCCTCTTGGGTGTGTTTGTACCTAGGACCTAGACTTGTTAAAAATGCCAGCTGGGAGAGGAGTAGTTCTGAGCTGTATTTGTGTGGTAGCTATAGGAGTGGATTTAAAAATCCTTACAAAAGCAGAATTTTGAGGATGATTTATGCTTTTTCTGGTGCTAGGTTGAAACACTGAAGTAAATTGGGGGTTTTCTTTTTTTTTTATTGACTTGGGAAGAAACGGCTTTATTGTAGCTGTCTTTGGGGCCCCCCCGGTGCCTGGCGTGTGACCATGGAGTTGGTGTTGCCCTAATGAACGGGATGTTACCTGAAGGCCAGGCGCTATCTGCACAGTGAGCCAGGAGTTCACAGATTCTCTGTGGTGGGGGCTGGAGAGTGTCTCCCCCTCTCTCTCTCTTTCTCTTTTTCTTTCTCCCTCCTTCTTTCTCTTTCCCTCTCTCTCCCTCTCTCTCCCTTTTTCTCTCTCCCTCTGTCTTTCTCCCTCTCACTCTCTCCCTCTGTCTTATAAAGGGGGCAATCCTGGCCTGGGAGAAAAAGACCTTTGTTGATGGTATTTTAGTATTCCTAAAGTATACAGTAGAGCTGATTTTTGAGTTGGCGGCCCTGAAATGAAGCCCCAGCGCTGCCATTTCCCGACTCCGTGTCCATGGGCAGGTTGCTAAGCCGTCCTATGCCTCAGCTTTGTGCTCCCTGCCTGGGGACACTCGGGCCGGCTCGAGAACGGGAGGACGAGTGAAGCACGCACGTGCCGGGACGACGCAGCCCCCAGGAAGCGGAGCCTCTCTGAAGAGGCAAAGTCTGTGACCATGTGTCATCCGTGGAGTGTTGACTCGAGGGCTCCCTTCAGTCTTCGTGCGCGGGACCCCCTCCCGAGGCCCCCAGGTGTCCCACACTTTCTTTGCGCTGCCGAGTGGGGGAAGTGCAGAGAACCTGGGTTTTGTTTGGTTTTTCATCCGCCGTCCTCCCTAATCGATAAAGACTCCCGCATTCCCCCCTCTCCACCCTGGATTCCACGTGGATAGTGGTATTTCATTCTCACGGGCCTTTAGGTGAGAAACAAATGGGCGTATCACCACATGCAGGTTTACATACTGACTTCTTTCCCCACGGCTATCAAGAAAAGCAAAGTGCAACAAACATGACATTATCACTGACTTTCCAGGGACCCTCTCCTTACCTTGGCATCTGTTACTCGGCGATATACTAACCCCTTCTGGCCAGTTCTCCCCAAGTCGTAACCAGTCACATGTCCACTCTTCTCCAAATCTCGGTTTGTCATTCCTTCTCTTTCCCCTTCATCCAGGAAGCGTTTCTCGGATGCCCACTAGACGCAGGGCGGTGCGCCGGGATGAACACAGGAGGCCCTTTGGCTCAAGGAGAATGAGAAGTCGCTGTGATCACAGCAAAGCTGTATTAAGGGGGGCTAAGAGTTCATTAAACTCTGTTTCTGTAGCCATTTTATTCCCCAGTCATGCTCTCCCATAATTTTGGGTAATTTATCCAAAACATCTTTTGCAGGGTGTGCTTTGTGCCTCTTTGTAAGTCTCCCTTCCCTAAGTTTTTCTCTTGAGTGTGTCAAACAGCTCCAATGGCTTCTGGTTCTTCGCTTTCCTCTGGCCTCTTGCAAAACTTTTTAATGTCCTCTAGCTCAAATATATCCATTTCCGTTTCATGGACACAGACGCGTGTCCTCCCTTGTCACACCGATGTCGGGTAATTGGGTTGGCATTATCAGCCCCCTTGCATGGTTAGGTGGCCCCAGGAGGTGGCGTGGAGAGTCCCCCATGGTCCCCCAGCTAGTGGGGGACGGAAGTAGCCCCGGACCTCTCCGAGGCTGTGAGGTTATAGTTCGGCCCTTCCGTCCGTGTTGGGGCTGCCCACTGTGATGGTCACTTTGATGCCAAGGACCGCTGCTCGCCGGAAGCCAGGCTGCAAGCAGCCTCCTCCTTAATGATCGCACACATGCGGCTGCCGGCAGTAGGAGACAGTATGAATATTAATAAACTGTATTTCAATTTTATTGCTTTTTTATTAGGTTTTCATGGAGATGGTGTTTGTGAGTGGAGTTCAGGCGCTGAGCTATAGACAGGCGTTTTGTTTTCTGGACAAAATGGCGAACCTAGCAGCCAGAGGCAGCGGTGTGTTCAGGAGAAGCTAGGAGGAGAAAATGCCCGTCAGCATGGCAGGCCGTATAAAATGGGATGAACCTGTGAATTTTTATACTGAAACTACCATCAGAGGCAGATAAATACCGTCGTTCAGCAGTTCTGTGGGGAATGTCTCACGTGGCTGCAGCACCCTCCCCGCCAAGTTGATTCCACCACCTCCCCCCGGGGTTGTCATGGGAGGGCTACCCTCCACTCCACACCCCCGCCCGGACCCCGCAGCCCTCATCCTCCCCCTGCCATGACTTGTCTGACATCTTTCCGCCAAACCACCGTGGACATGACCTCCCCCACCTCTCAGGCCTTACAGTCTGTCTCTGCTCTGGTGTGACCACAGACGTCACCAGGCCAGCAGGTGACAGTGGACTCGTCCAGCCACTGGGCCGGGACAGGTGGCCCTTTGAGACCCAGACAGACCAGAATGGAGCTCCCGTGTGGCTCCACAGACAGGAGGTGGTCCTGTGCTGGGGCAAGAGCCATCCCTCAGTGATCCCTTTGGTCCTGCCCTGCGAGAGGGCGCTGTCTGGAGCTCTGAGCTGAGTGTGGCTGGGCTGTGTGGCTGTCAGGCCCCACGTCTTTGCGGCGGAGATGGAGATGTTCCTCACTGGGCCGGGTGACAGAGCCTCAGCCACATAACCTCGTGTCTCATGCAGCGTGGGAGTGCACGTGTCTCTGGCAATGTGGCGCATGACTGTGGGAGAGCTGTAGGGGGCAGGTCTAACCGAGCACGCCTGTTTCATGAGCCAGGAAGATCAGACGCATTGCTGCTAACTTTAAATACAGTGGTGTATTTCAGCCGGGTCAAAAGACCTAGGAAACCCAAAGTGGTGAGTAATGGAGAATATTTAAATTTAACCGTTCTTGGTTACTTACTGAAGAGGGGGGAAAGAAGTGTGTTCCTGCTTTTTCAGTTCCAGACTTTACCTCAGTTTAGAATTACTCCACAGAAAGACTATACCCTTCGTGCACATAGAATTTGCTCGTTTTTAGAATTGGATTATCACCCCTTTCATGTCTTCAGTTTGCAGCACTCTTATTGAGTGCCTACTGCATGCTGAATACTGTATTTTAATACTCTGTTAAATGCAAGTATTTTTAGAAATGGTCATGGTCACAATATTGGAGGATAAAGAATATCCCGTGTGACCAAAAGTGACTGAAACTTATCCATTTCAACACCCCTTTTCTAGACAGAAATCTGACCAGAAGACACCTTAGCCCCCATTGCCTTGTTACAGAGATTAGAGGACGAAGGGGGAGCGACCCTGGGCTTTAGTGATCCAACTGCTGACGGCCACAGGCCTACATTTAATCCTCGTGACAACCGTTCTTTTCCCCACCGAGTAGATGAAAACATCGAATCTCAAGAAAGCAGTTGCCAAGTGTCACAAGGCTAGTAGTAAGTAGCTGCTGGGATTTGAACCAGACGTGTCTGATTCCCAAACACACGCTCCTGCCAAGGGGTGTCCTCTTCTCCTACCGAGCCTTTTCTTAACCCCTCAGGGTTATCATTAAGAGTATGCCAACATGTGCTCGTCTGTAGAGGTGCACCGCATGCATTCTAGTTCGATGCTTAATTCTCTTCGCTCCAAAGTAAAAAGGCTCTTGTTATCTCTGTTCATTGAATTCTTAATAACTAGAGCTGCCGTTTATTAAGTACCTATTATGTGCCAGGAACTATACACACACACACACACATCATCTCTCTTCTGCACAACTCTTGCAGCTAACTATTTTGCCTGTTTTGTCAGTGGGGAGACAGCCTCAGAGAGGTTAAGGAAATTGCTCGTGATCTCATAGCCATGAAGGGACAGAGCTGGGTCATTCTGCCTCCAGACCTGTCATGTTTCCCCCGAGCGGTTGGTCTTGTGGTCTCAGGATTCAGCCGTCTGTGCTTCCTGCTGTCAGGGTGCTGTCCTCCCCTCCCCCCAGCAGTGTGATGTCCCGACCTGCTCAGGACTGCCGGGCCAAGTCACCAGACTTGTTAGAGATCCTGAAGAAATAGTGCGCACGAGCCAGAGGACCTGGAGTCTGGCTTTGGGCTGGACATGTGACCTTGAGCGTGTCATTAACTACTGGAATTTTAGAAGCGTAAACCCCTAGTCCCTGCCTCCCTGCCCAGGCATTTGTCACACACAGAGGAGAATTTCTGTGTGCTCTGTCCACATAATGTGTGTAGGCTGAGTTGTGTTTAGTACATATGCACACAGCTTTCTTTCCTGATGCACATAGATGCTATTTTGATTAGTATATTGAAAAACATTACGTAGGTGCCATAGCTTTTTTGGCATTTTTTTATTTTCTGTTGGAAGCTAATACAAGTACAGTTACTCCCATGTGGCTTTAACTGCCCCCCAACCCCCGTTTGAGAGATGGGGCTGAAGTTCCGCTGAATGTCCAGGACTGCAGTCTGGGGGAAGGGGGAGCACCTGTCCTGCACACCTCAGTAGGATCGCTGTGCGTGTCCCGGATGCGGGGACACAGCCGGCTCCGTGCAGAACGGTGTTGGGTGAAGCAGGCTCTTCCTGGAGGAGGCATCTCCATGGTCAGGGCACGTGAGGCTCGTGTGTGGACTTTAGGACCTCTGTTTGTGGTGCTCAGAAGCCTTTTGGAGTTTACCTCCAAATTCTGGATTATGTTCTCATAGTTGTTGATGCCAAATAAATGAGCTCCAACCGCTACTAAATTTGTATATCTCTACTAAAAAGAGAATACTGTTTCAGGTACTCATCAGAAATTGGTCAATCAGATTGGTCATTTCTCTGAGCACTGGCTTATTGAAACTTTAAAAAAAAAAAAAAAAACACCAAAAACGGGTGCCTAGGTGGTTCAGTTGTTGGGCATCTGCCTTTGGCTGCGGTTGTGGTTCCAGGGTCCTGGGATCAAGCCCCACATTGGGGCCTGCTTCTCCCTCTGCTTGTGCTCTGTCTCTCTGTCAAATAAGTATATAAAATATTAAAACAACAGGGGTCCCTGGGTAGCTCAGTTGGTTAAGCGTCTGACTCCTGGTTTTGGCTCAGGTCACGATCTCAGGGTGGTGAGATTGAGCCCTGCATCAGGCTCTGCACCCAGCAGGTAGTTGGCTTGGAATTCTCTCTCCCTTTTCCCCTCCCCCTGCACGGGCCTGTATGCAGGCGCATGTGTTCTCGCTCTCTCTAATAAATAAACTCTTTAAAAATAAATAATTAAAAAATAGTAACTGGCTGTATGCAGATATGCCTATTGGTGTATTAACTTTTCACAAATTTTATTTTTGAATATAGGAATTTTTTTTTTAAATTTCCCTTTTCATACAGTCTGGTCCTAATAGAGTCAGTACCTTCCCTGAAAGGAGAAATAAGTGTACCTCATAGTATATTTCTAAAGAATCTCTGGATTTGTTTCATAAGATGCAGTTCTTAATTCATTATTTTTTTTATTTTTTTATTTTTTTTTTAAGATTTTATTTATTTATTTGAGAGAGATTACAAGTAGGCAAGAGAGGCAGGCAGGGAGAGAGAGGAGGAAGCGGGCTCTCCGCGGAGCAGAGAGCCCGATGTGGGGCTCGATCCCAGGACCCTGGGATCATGACCTGAGCCGAAAGCAGAGGCTTTAACCCACTGAGCCACCCAGGCGCCCCTCATTATTTATTTTTAATATGTAATTTGATCGTTTACGGAGTCCGGTCGTGTATACTATTTCGTTTAATCATCAGAACAGCTCCGTTTCATCCCCACTTACACATGTGGAAACTGAGAAGCTGCCTCGCCGGATGCAGAGCCAGGAGGGAGTCCAGCCAGCCACCCCAGCCCCCGCCAGCTCGTCCAGCACCAGGCTTGCATGTTAGTCCGGTTTCTTGCGCAGAAATTGTATTCCATACGGTCATGCCAGGTCAGAGTGTCAATGACTCCAAGTAGCATAATACTGGAGGGGAGGAAAAAACCCTCAAAACCTCAAACGAGCAGGCCTCAGTGACACCGCCGCTCTCCCGTCGTAGGCTTATTGTGTAGGAGGAGGACGTGCGTTCGTCCGCGCTCCCTCCACGGACACGAACGCTGAAGTTCATTAGCGATAATGGTAAAGGGCGCGTCTGAGTGCTGAATTACCAGCAGCCGCCATGTCGTCGGATGCTGGGTTTATCCGCACCAGCGCCAGATGTTTGCACAATAGAAACTCCGCAACTACAGGGACGTGTCAGCCAGGCTGTGCCACCAGCCCCATGTGGAGCCAGGACCAGGCCGGGGTAACAAGCAGGGGAGTGTTCTTTCAGTCTGAGGCAGACCTTTCCTGCAGAATCCCAGCGTTAGGGCACCAAAGGCGATCTTGGAAGTGACCTCCCATCTTCTCTGGGGTGGATTCTGCTCAACACCCTTATGTCGAACACATACGCGGTCCGGGCCCATGGCCCGGTGCTGAGGAAGAGCCATTTCAAGGCCCCTGAGGCAGACTGGCCAGGTTCAGACGCCTGACTGGTCAGGGCCCTGCTGGGTGCCCCTCCCCCGTCCTGTGAGCGGGACCAGCTGCCCTGGCTCTGTGTCTAGTGCTCATGACACGCAACACAGACAGCCGTTCTCTGACCAGTGGTCCATGGGCTGATGTGGTCCCTGCTCCATCGTGCCGGCCTGCAAGTGTCCTGTGGTGCTGTGGGGCTGCTCCCGGCACAGCTCCTTCCCGAGCACTTGCCTGCCGTCCCTTTAAAATCTGTCGCCTCTGCTCTTCCCTGGTCCTTGGGTATTGGTATTCCCTGGCATTGGCTCCCTGTGCCCCTCTGCACACTCTGTCTCCCAGGGTCACTAACACATTTCTCTGGACTCTGTCCTCCTCCTCCTTTTTTTCTAGTTTCAGAGTTAGAAATCTCTAGACCCCAATTAGTGTTGACTCATGTCTGGCAACATCCAAGCCATAATTTTGAAGTTCTGAGCCACACGACTAAATGTGAGGTCAGCTATTACCCTCGGGCCAGCGGGAAGCTGGTGACAGGCCGAGGCGGGCAGTTCTGTACGGGGAGGAATGCCATCTGGACTCGCTGGGTGAGAAAGCCCTCGGAGCAGCTCCCCTGTAGCGGGCAGAGTACTAGGCGCCTTCACTGGTTTAGCTACTACGTATAAATGATGTGGTATGAAGACAGTCTGGGCTATTTCATAGGAAATAATTATTTTCATTGCAAATCGGATAGCAAGCCGATTCTCCCTCACAGGAAAGTACGTACCATAAGTAACTTCGACAGGATGCACTTAAACTAGTTAAATCATAATGCTGAGAACTTCCAGGTTCTCTCTTGCCCGTGAACTTCCTTGTGGTCATTGAATTAGGCCGTCCCATTAACACCAACAAAACACGAACCCCTTCTGTCTGATTGTGTGTGTCTGCTTTGGTCAGATCCCCCCCAGAGCAGAGTGGGCCTGTCGGGGAGGCGACCACGGTGTTCATTGTGCTCAGCAGGCCCCTCCAAGCTGTAGCAAGATCAGTCTTTAGCTCTTGCTCTGGGTCACCAGCTGACAATTAGGAACGTTTTCATTTGGAGAATTTCTCTTCATATGCCTTGGGAATATTAGGGTTTGACTTGGCAGTGATACCAGAAGACACGAGCTCTTAATTAAACTGGAAATGAAATCGCAATATATTTTAGTACAGGTAAAGTCCTGAAAGTACCCCAAAGTCTTAGGAGTTAATGGTCCTCTTCACTTTTTTTTCCTAGGTTCTGTACTGGTAGCATTAAATATATACACATAGGCAGAATTCTCCTTGTAATGAACGTTAGTATTTTTAAGTTTGTCGTCCGGGTGTTGGTTGAGTGGGAGGTGGTAAGAGGGAAAGTAATTTTACATGGGAATTCATCTCTGATGTTAAAAATAGTAGTCACCAGAGACATACGATTGATACACAAATATTATCCCCTACCACATTATGCAGGGAAGCATTTGATGCTAAAAGTGCAGGCCGCAGTGGAAAGTAAATAGGAGACCAGCCCTCTGAGATGTTTACCTGTAACTGGGATCAGAGCCCCCGGTAAAGCCCTTGGGAGAGAACCAGACACGAACCATCAGCTTCCACCTCCCAGCCCTGAATATCCGAGCCAGACCCGAGAGGTGACAGTACAAAGCCAGCTCCTGAAGAGCCACGAGAAGGCGAGGGGGGGGGCATCTCAGGCATTGACGAGTCATCAGCGCCAGGCTCACGTGGTCAGGAAGGAGCAGGACCTCGCCGGGCTGGGTCTGGCCGGACTTCGGGGGCAGTGAGAGGCAGTGCACGTGTGTGTGCACGGCATGTGTGTACATGTCCGTGCACACGCATCTGCAAACATGGTGGCCCACGGCACTTCTCCTTCCAGGCCTCATAGGCCGTCTGTGTTTGCTGACCTTGCCGGCGCGTTATAGACGGTCGGAGGTGCTCAGGAACAAGGGCAGACTTACCCCTGGTTGTGCTCAAACTCAGCTTTCCAGAGCCTGGCTGGAAGGACACAAGGCCTCCTTCTCCCCAGAGGTCTTCGCCCTCTCTGTGGGAGACTCTGTTTCATCCCATACCTGCATTATTCTCCCGCCCTCTCACCTGTCCGCCGGCCCCAAAACTGTCTCAGAACCTTATCGAACACAAAGGTGAGCAGTTTTAGTGAGAATTTTGTTTAGGTTAGGGCAGGAGGGGCTCATTATTAGATACCCCCCACACACACTGCTTGCGGTTTGCGAGTTTAAGGGTCCAGGAGACCAGTATTTCCCCAGGTGCTGCTGAGGGATGCCTGGCAGCAGACTTAAGGTGTGGGTGGGGGAGGGAGACGGAGAGTGGGGGTAATAAACTACTTGTGCCCTTTGTTAAAATTAAAACAAATTTTTCAGTAACATTAAGTATTCTGTGTTCAGCACGTTTGCTGTTAACTCTAATTCCAAGATTTACCATTAGGTGAGTTCAGATCAATAATTAACACACACAAAGCCCTCGCTGTGGACCAGCCACTGTGCCACTTGCAACGGAGAGCGCAGACCGGAGCAACAAGGATTCCTGGTCTCAGGAGCTCTTCACTCATGGTGGTGGGGTGGGGGACACCGCAGAGCCTGGTCACTACTGCTCAGCCCTCCAGAAGGACCCAGAGGAGGGGCAGGGCAGGTACACATCCCAGGGGTCCCGGGGAAGGCTTCCCATGGGCCCTGCAGGAAGCAGAATTGATGTCTCCCACTTTGGAGCCCCAGGCCCTCATCTGACCCTCCACTGCACCCACATGTCTGCAGGTCTGGCCAGCCCTTCTCCCACTTAGAGTCTCTGGTGCCAAGTACTGTGCTCGACTCACTATAGGTCCCTCCGGGGACGCTCATGAATGAGTGAATGAATGAATGAATGTATGTTGGTTCCAAGGAAGGATGAGCCCGGGTTGGCCAGTTGGACTGAATTAGAAGGGTCTAGAATGCCATGAATGTTACAGCTCCTTGGCAGTGAGGGCGTTTCCCTTCTAGGGAGGAAGCAGTGTAGCCCGAAGTCCGCCCCACACACAGGGCGGAAGCTGGGGGACAGCCAGCTCAGTTCCTGACCTTGAGCCGAGGCCCAGCATGGCCCAGGATCTGTCCCAAGAGTGTGCCGCTAACAGAGGCAGCACATTAAGGGAAGGAACCAGACCTGAAGCATGCCCCTGTGATTGTCAGGCTGGGAAGAGTAGAGTATCGGTTCTTGGCTCAAGCCAAGCCACCGTGGCCTGGGGCAACTCAGGTCCACGGAGAAACTGTCCCAGAAGCGGGGCCCTGGGTCACAGGACAGAGAGATACCAGGAGGTTCCAGCGCAAAGAACTTCAGGCCTTCCAGTCCTAGGAGGCAGAGCTCTGGGCCTCGGAGTGTGGACCGGCAGGTAATCCAGAAGTCTTTCGGCCATGGAAGTGGATATGTGCTTCTGTTTATTTATAGAGGTGCCTGGTGTTCTGAAAACTCACCATGAAGTTTTGAGATCAGCTTTTAATAAAGACAACTGGAAAGCAAGATTGCTCCCTCTCATCTCCCCCGTTCACCGCTAGCCTGTCCGCAGTCCTCATTTGGGATGGCAGCATGCTTCTAGCGCAGAAACAAGCTGAGGAAGAGAAGGCTTAAAAGCTAAAGCCAGAGAGAACTTTGCAAATTTCCTTTTTTCATGTTGGTGATGTGATGTGGTGGCCAAGACATTGACCCAATTGAAGCTTCGAGGCTCCATCGGAGAGCTGCATCTAATGGTCTCGTCTGCACGTTTATATTAGGAAAGGTGTGTTACCAGCTCCCCCAAAGTGCAAAGTCTACCCAAAATAGAGATGGAAGAGTGACTTTATCATCTAGTGAGTCAGTAGCAGCCAAGAGGAAGGATGGATATAGCATCGTGATATTCTGCATGGGAGATTCACGGGCAGGCACACTGGGGTGGGGGTGCCGTGTAAGGCAGTGGCCCTGGGGTGTAACGGGGCCCCCAGGCCCCATGACGGACTGGAGACGTAGCCCGTGGAAGCAAGCTTCAGAGGGTGCCCGGAGCCACCATCAGGCCGCCCTCCGAGCTTTGTCAGGTGGCTGTGGTCCAAAACAGAAGGGCCGGGCCCTCTTATCCTGGTTGGGATGTTCAAGAAGTGCATGGAAGCCTACACATGCCCACAGATGTGAAAAGGATTCTATCTTCTGAAGACTCGGCTGATCTTAACATGAAGTTAAAGTGATTCTCCACATTCAAGGCATTTCTTCCAGCCTGTTCAGGATACAGCCCCGGCTGATTCTGTTCCTGGGGACATTCAAGATAACCCATGTCTGTCATGGTCTGTACTTTAAAAAAACATCTCTCGCCTCATAAACACCCTCGTAAAACAGCTTACCCTCAATACCCAAGGCACCTTGTGGGGAAGCATTTTTAAGTCAGTGACATAAATTCAACATTAGGTACCTAGTGTCAGAGTTTGTGGCCACTTCTCCTTCAAAGTGCTGTGCCCAGGTCTGGGGGGGCTTTTCTTCCCAAGGCCCCACACCTGCTGCCTGACAAGCTGTTTGGGCACCAGCAAAGCTGGCATATAAATCAGGACCGGCTGTGGGGAGGGAGCCTTCTGGAGGCAGGTCCTCAGGAGAGGGAATGGTGAGCCAGCTGGATGGGATCTGCCACAAGCAGTCCTGGGGCAGAGTGGTTTGAAAATGTTAGACCTCCATTGAATTCTGCTGCAAGAGTCTTTGGGGGAGGGGGGGCGTTCTTCGGAGATGGGTTCACCTGGAGAAAATTCTGGATTGACCCTTGCTTCCCCACCTTCTCATACCCCCCCGTCCACACTCTTCTTTGCATGGTCTGCAGGAAACTTTGCCCCACACCGTTTCTGCCTTCGGGGATGAGAAAGCCTAGTGTCCACATCGAAATGATTCTTGATAAGGGCGTCCTAGGTGTTAAGTATTTATTTTAAGGTAAATGTTCTACTTCTGAGAGGTTAAAAAAACAAATGTATATTCACACAGAGCCTTTAACTAGTCAGTGTGGGAGTGTCTTCAGGTTCTTTTATCTGGCTCTGCAGCAGCCACCTACCAAACTGGGTTCCTGAGCTGAGCTGACAAGGACGCAGAAATGAAGAAATAAACAAAAAGCCATGTTAATTTCAAGCTTCAGTAGGAACACAAAAAGAAATATTAGCATTCGCCGAATGACAAATAATGAAAGGGCTAGGATTTGCTAATGCTTTTAGCAAGGTTTTGTGAGCTCTCCTGGAATTTTCTTCCCATCAGGTGGAGCACATTGATGACTAGCAGTGCCCGTGAAGGTGGTTCGGTAGGTGGTGTAAGTTAGAGACCAGGACCTGCAGGCGTGCGGTGTCCCTTCTAATCGACTCAGAGTAGCCCCGTCTCTCTAGTGTAATCGTCGTAATTGCTGGTCTGCTGGATGGAAAGTCACTTCACCTGGCAAGAAGGATGGTCAAGGTTGTTGCTGTTGTTAAGATAGTTGTAAAAAAGAAAAGCAGGTCAGCCTCCAGCTCTGGTTTGTTTCCTGCGTCCTTTACACCCCTGTCCTTTAGAAGTCTGTCCTCACCTTGACACGATTATTTTACACACCGAGAAACATTAAGGTTCTGCAACGTGAACTCCTGTGTCAGGTGGGACATAAAGCACTGTTGATTTCAGTTTACCTTAATTCACTTTCAGAGGTGTTTTTTGAGTACCTCCTGTGTGAGGTGGGGTGTAAACACAGGCCTGTGGTGTCTCGTGGCAAGTCAGAGGAAGGGGAGCTTCACCTGACTCCTTCTTTCTCTTGAAGGAAGAAGTCAGGTGACTTCTTATCACCTGCTAGATTTCTTCTTGTCCTTGCCTCTGCTAGATTGTAACGTTCACACACAGTCACTTCGTATACTCAACACTTAGCAAGTATTTGGCGCCTAGTGGGCGGCCAACAGATGTCTGATGAAGGAGCTGACGGGCATGGCAAGAAAGGTGTAATGAGGCAGGGGCCTGGGAGGTGAACGGACAGCGTAGGACGTTGACCTTGACCATCAGTGAGTGTGAGGGTGCTCCGGGTAAGGAGACCGGTCTTTAGGCTGCAGAGCCTGGAGTGGGAACAGCAGAGAGCTCAGCATGGTTGAATCTTGGGATTCTTACGGAGGGGTCAGCAGACTGTGGCAGGCCAGCCTCGTCCACTGCTCAGTAGGTGCTACGCTGGCCAAAATGAGCACAGTTGACCTTTGAATAATGCAGGCATTAGGGGCAATAGCCCTGTGCATGGTTGGAAATCTGTGTATAGCTTTTGACTTCCCAAAACCTTAACAACGAATAGCCCACTGTTGACCAGAAGCCTTATCAGTAAATAATCAATTAACCTATATTGTGTATATTTAAGACGTGTTATATACTGTATCCTAACATTAAAGTCAGCTAGAGAAAAGAAAATGGTTTTAAGAAAATCATAAGGAAGAGAAAATACATTTGCTGTACTGTACTATTAAAAAAAAAAAATCCGGGACGCCTGGGTGGCTCAGTTGGTTAAGCGGCTGCCTTCGGCTCAGGTCATGATCCCAGCGTCCTGGGATCGAGTCCCACATCGGGCTCCTTGCTCGGCAGGGAGCCTGCTTCTGCCTCTGCCTGCCACTCTGTCTGCCTTGCTCGCTCTCTCTGTCTCTGACAAATAAATAAATTTAAAAAAAAAAATCCATGCAGGGGCACCTGGGTGGCTCAGTCGGTTAAGTGGCCGATTCTTGGTTTCAGCTCAGGTCGTGATCTCAGGGTCCTGCGATCAAACCCCAAGTCAGGCTCCCTGCTCAGTGGGGAGTCTGTTTCTCTCTCTCCCTCTCTCTCTCTCTCTCATAAATAAAATCTTTAAATAAATAGATAAATAAAAATTTAAACTCCGTGTATAAGTAGACCAGTACAGTTCTAATCCGTGTTGTTCCAGGGTGAACTCCAGTTGTCACACGCAGTCTACCAAGCTGAAAATATTTGTAATCTGTACCTTTACAGAAAGAGTTTGCTGACCTTTGCTCCAGAGGAGTCCACAGGGATGGGTGCAGTTAGCTGACGACCCTATCGTAACGCACCAGTGTGTACTCGGCTGTCCCGATCTGACCTGGTCAGAGGCGTGGCTTAGGAAAGTTAACGTGGGAGTGATTCAGTGGGGCGGGGCTTCGGGGAAGGAACCGGAGCCCAAGAACCAGTTAGGAGGACGTTACAGTATCCATCCGTTCCCGCATCGCTGAAAAGAGCCCATCACTTGGAGTCTTCTCTGAAAGTTAACTTGCCACACTTTGTCCCCAGGACTAGAAACCTTTGCCCTTCTCCCAGTTTGTATCACTCATTTGCAGTCCCACCCCAAAGCTCCTTCCAGAAAACTCAAGTCAACCCCACCTAACTGGTCAGGCTCTCTCTCACTTCTAGTGTTTGCACGGAGTTGTGTGTGCTGTATCAAAACCTGTCCATACCCTGAGGCCAGAGGCTTTGGCCACACTTCTCTCAGTGGTTAGCTAATATTTTGGACAATAACTAGCCCTTTCTAAATGTTGATACAGTCATTGAACAGGATGTGTTGCTGGAGGAAATAACCCCTGCCTCGTTCCACACGTTAGTCAGAATCCATCAGGCCAGTAATTGTAAGAGCAAGCATCTGTCTTATGCACCAACACCCATCAGATAAAAGTAGTTCAACCCCCGTCAGTCGTTTGGGTACAATAAAACTAAAATTAGACACAGCATAAATCCAGTCAAGACAACAGCATTTATCCCAGTGTTTTAAGACTGATAGAGGCAGAAGGCTAAAGCATCTGGACTTCAGGGACAGTTCCCTGAGAGGGCTCCGAGGGGGACGAGCCTGGTGGATGGAGGGAAGGTGACTGCAGGTCTGGGACCTCAAGTTCACGTCTAGCACTTCTTTCCATCGTGACCCTAAGGCCTGTCAAGGGTATGAAATGCAAAAGTTTTGGAAATGCAAATCAGGTTTTACTTAGTAATATTCATTAATGACCTAAATCAAGGGAGAATCTCCTACTTAACGAAGTAACTAATTCGCTCTGGGAATGGCTGTTGGAAACAGGAGACTAATTGATTAATATGATCACGGTGTTCATTTCTCTTCCTTCTGTGGAAAGGAGCCAGGATTCAGCCCATGCCAGGTTTGGTACTTGGGGCTAGACTAGATCATTCTGCCCGGAGTCAGTTTTGCTCCTCACCACACAGCTGACCTGGTTGATCCTCACCCCTGTACTTTCGTTCCTGCTCCCTTCACAAAGGAAGGCCATGTCTCTAGCACTTTCTCTCTAAAATTTTGCAAGTTCAGGCTCAGCCCACAGCTCACCCTTTGGATGAATTCGGGCTGTCTTGCCCTTACGGGTCTGTCCCTTCTTCAAGTCCTCATTTTACCTACTCAATACCATACAGTTTAGCATTTAATTTTTCTTATTACTTTATGTATGGAATAGTGGAAAGCAGTTAGCAGATTAAAAACAAAAATTCCCCCCCCCCCCAGTTTTACATGGTGTGAAATCTGACCTCACGGAGGGGATGAGCAGATCTCATCTCAGCTCTGAGGGTCGGACAAGACAGTGGAGGGGAACCCACATTCTGGCCTTGCTGTCATTACCATTGTTGGCTATGTATCTCTCAGCTTCTCTACTGCACTGATACTTAAGATCTCCAAACCAGCCATCAACCAGCTTTTAAACACCCTTTATGAATGAGCTTTACCCTGAGCCAGTTTGCTGGCAGTAAACAATTTTTAAACAGGCTTCCTCAGTTACCAACTGCCATTGTAGTAGAAGGACGGGGAAGACCCACCTGAAGCAAAGACAAGAATTCAAATGGCAACCCCCGCCTCCCCGGGTGCACCCGGCTGGGATCTCCCTCCCTCGGAGCACGGCAGGGAGGGTCTCCTCAGTTTCCGGAACCCTCTCGCAAATGGCCCGACAGACCTCAGTCCCCAGAGGCCCCCTAGCCCTCATCTTCCTGGTTTAGTCTTACAACAAGGAGCAGAAGATGTCGGGGCAGCTGCGAGGAGACGGGGATCTGGCTTCGAGCTCAGGAGCCCTGCCGGCCGACTGGCTGACCGAAGTATGAATGAGAACGGGGGTATATCACTGTCAAGGTCAGATGCCCGCACTACTGCCCACACTTGTTGCTAGCCAACACGCTCCTTCTGTGTGTTTCCTGGCAGTCCTTCCCTTCACCCTCTTCCTGCGCTTCATCTCCTCGGGGGGCCCACAGCAGGGGTTGCTCTGTGGGTTCCAGGCACAGTTTAATGGTCATCCTCTCCCCACCCCGCCCCCCTTTTTTCTTCTTCATAAAAAATGTTCTAACCACGGCTTCTGTAATCACCTCTGTTCTAACCACTGGGACTTTCTGTTCTGGACACATTTATTGCTATTAAAATATTTGTCTTCATTGTTGCAGGTGGTAAATTCTGCCTTATGGGCTTTGTTCCAACTTGCATTATTTGTTGTGAGGAGGATACTGAGTAGGTTGTAAAAATATTAAATCATGCCATGACGAAGAAGGGTAAAAGTGTAAATTCTTTATAAATAGTGATAGGAGTCAAAGATGAGGTAGGCATATAAAAGACAGCCCACGATGATCAAATAAATTGTGATTCTGGTCTAATGATCTTAACTAATCCCCAAGATTAATAAAAATTGTTACTTTTAATTATTGTTTTTGGAGTCCCCATGTTGTGAAAGTGGGGCTTGAACTCACCTTTTTACAGCAGTTAACCCTTGGTTGATGTGATATGTAGAACTGTCTCAGTTCTTATAAACCTGGCTGGGCTTCCGTGTCAAAGATGTTTTATCATTTTTTGCCAACTTAAATAAATGTAACATTTCATTTTCAAATCTCTAAGTCAGAGGCTGATCAATTCTGTTAACGTTTCGCTGGTTCTGAGGAAGAATGTCAGTTCCCTGAGGGCAGGGATGTCTGGTAGGGATGAGTCTGTTTTATTACTCATTTATTTACTGCGTTCTGTCTAGCTTCTAAAACGTGCCAGCACCCACTGTGGTCACTGCATAAGTATTGAATGAATGAAAGAATGAATGGCTATAGACCTAAAACTAAAATAAATCATAAAAATCTCTCTATAAAAATCCAGAACAGTATATTATAGTATTAAAATTTGAATGTGTATGTTGGGATGAGCACAGAGTGTTTTACGCAACTAACGAATTGTTGAACACTACAACAAAAACTTGTGATGGACTATATGCTAACTGAACATTAATACTAAAAAAAATTAAATTAAAAGAATTTGAATGTGTAATTTTAAACAAGAACCATAAATACCGAGCAAGTGGGAATAATTAAAAATTCTTTGCTCCTTGGGCACCTGGGTGGCTCAGTCCATTAAGCGGCTGCCTTCGGCTCAGGTCACAGTTCCAGAGTCCTGGGATGAGTCCTGCATTGGGCTCCCTGCTCGGGAGGAGGGGGAGAGCCTGCTTGTCCTTCTCTCTCCGCCCCTCCCCCCACTCATGCTCCCTCTTGCGCTCTGTTTCACTCTCAAATGAATGAATAAAATCTTTTTTAAAAAAATCTTTGCCCCTCTGAACGATAGCGTTCCATGCCTGGAGTCTGGCAATGCCCGTTTCTAATAAATGCATTGAAGTCACTTCATTAAAACTTTACTCCCTACTGAAAGTACTATCGGAGAGTCTAATCCACTTTGGCACAGAGATCATATAAATGGTTCTTAATCGGCTTTAATTTTATGATCTGCATTCAGCAGTGTTTATAGAGACTGGCGTCAGGATCGGTGCAGAGCAATCACAATATTAGAGAGAATGTCACGTTAGCAGTTCTTTTCAAGGAAGTCTATGAATACAAAGTTCACCAGTGTTGTTTTCTATAAACCTGTCTTTGGTATAATTACTATTTCTTTAATTATTCTGCCTTTTACTTGTATAATCTTTTATTATTGTTTGATGTGCCAGTTTAACTCCGCTGAATTCCAGATGTAATACTTTGTTTTTAAAGTATTATAAAAATATCTTAATGTTCTTTCTGTGGCAAATTATTCTTTGGGTTCATCGTTTCAAATTGTGGGTTTTGAAAAGTGTTATTTTTCAAGTTGTAGTCAAAACTAGGGGAGATTTAAACTCGACTGCAAGAAATCCATGGGGTGGGGGTTGGGGAAAAAATTCACGTAACCATCCGGAAGGCAGGGGTGCAGCCTGACCCTCTCCCTTTGCTGCCGTCAACAGGCGTGATCAGTAATTACATGATGTTGCTCTTGCCACATAAAGAGCTGGGCGGGAGCGTCCAGAATCTTAATTCGGGTGTAGACCTCTTAATTCGGGAGAGACCCTTTGACTCTGAGCCCCTCCACAGGGGCTGTTTGCTTGCAGAAAAACAGCCTCCCTTTATGATTTCTGAGCCTTTTCTGGCCAGCCTCTCAAGCCAGTAACAAGTTGAAAATGTTTAGTGTTTATCATATCTGTTCTCACTTGCCGAATGTCTGAAAGCAGTTTGGGAGTAATTTAAACCAAATTTTTTATTTTAGTAAATCCACTGAAAGTAAATGTAACCTATTAATTGTGCTGTGTTTTTGCTGTGTCTTGGCATTTCCATAAATAGAAGGTTAAAATAATGGGCATTACATGAAGTAAATAAAGCTTAATTATCCCAGTTTAAAATTCAGCCAGGGGCAGGCCTGTGCCTGGCTGCAGGGGTGACCTCATTGCCATATGACTGCCATCAATAGCTCTTTCTCTTAATCCATTTCCTCTAAAAGCCGTACTAACACATTTACAATGTTTGTAGTCCTTTCCCCCCATCATAATTGGTGTAGTTTAGCACTATGAAAGTTTTCATGAGATAGGAGCCGTTCGGTTATTCTAGGGTTTAGTACCTTATTTGTGTGTGTGATTGTGACAGTATTGTTGCAAATGCAACATTTGGTGAGACCAAGGAATTTCCCATCGCATGTGTGTGGCCTCGTGGTCATCTCTCCGTTTGCCAAATGTTATCCGTATAAGAACCGTACTCAACAGATAATTTTTGGAAAACCTCTGACAGTCTTATTCTCTTATTCACAGTTGAGTCTTGAAAGGCTGATTCTAAAGAGACAATTTTAAGATCTTTCTCTCTAAGTCTACGAAAGAAAAAAAAAACAGGCTTATTAATGTTCCCTCCGTCTGGAATTATGTGAGTACAGCTGTCTCCATCCTTGGGTTTTATCTCCACTGCCACACCACCAGCTCCTCCAAGTGAGAGATCCTGGCTCTGGTTTATGGCTTATCCTCTTAGAGGACTTATAATCAGGTGGAGTGCACAGTGACCCAGTGGCCCAGGGGACAGGTGGCCTCCTGGAGGGGAGAAGGGCACTGTGATTCTTCTGGAAAGGTCACCCCCTCCCCGGATGAGAAGCCCTCAATTTTTTTGATGTAGTTGTTAGCTAAAGGGATTAACCCAAAGGGAGGGATTTTAAGGCCATGTCCTTGGTTTTGTTGTTTTTGATAAGAAAATTGAATTGGGCTTTCTATTAATTCACTACCTTATACAAGAAAGCACAGGTTAAATTGATCCTGCCACTTGAATCCTTCTATGGTTATTTGATTATTTTCAAAATATCTTGACATTTGAAAGGCATATAGACAAAAGCCAATCAGTGTAAATAGTTACATTTCAAGGAGAAAGAAAAGACAGACATCAGCCCTTTTTTACTTCACCATTTTTAACCACTTGGATTCAGAGCTGGATTTTTTTGTCTCAACTAAATAGAACAGCTACTAGTCAAGTCTAATGTGCAGTTTCTAACATTAACCAGACTATCCCAGAAAATCTGGATAACGTTTACAACTTTTAATCACAAACTTAACGGCGTTATACTCACAGAATTGATTTCATTTGTTAATTTCTTCTAGTTAGTCTAGAAAAAATAAATGTGATAAAACACACTTAGCAGTGTTTGAAATGAAAGTGGTCTTACCAGACACCCAGCTACAAACAAGTAACTCATGTCTGTTTCCCACAACATCTAACATCAGTCAAACTTACTGGTTAATACTGAGGTTCTCTGACTGTTGTTCCTTAAGGTATTAAAGATTAATTGATGTGTATCATATACAAACACATGCAGCCTTCCCTCCTACCTAAAAGACAACCCAAAGTAAAATGGAATATATTCACTACTTACTGCATACGAAACCAGATTGTTCTAATGTGCAAAGGAAATTATGTTTTGTATATTATACAAATGTACAGATGTTTTCTTAGGTTTCCGGCAGTTTCTTTAAAGAGCTCATTCTTGCTGTTGTTTCCTTATTATAAAAGCCAACAAGTCAGCGCCATTTCTGAAATGGCAGTCACTATTTTAGGACTCTGCAGCAGTGACTCAGCACGGAGGTAGATCAAAAATTATAAAATTGAGTTTAAAACTGTATATTTATATAGTCCCACTGAAGGTCAATTTAGCAAGTCATACCAGCAGCCATAAATATTTTTATATCCTCTCACCTGATAACCTCATTCCTTAAAAATTACAAGTAGTTAATTTTTTTAAAAGCTGTGTGTATATATATGGTTATCCAGCTGTTTTTTTCTAGAAATTGAATATTAGAGGGGCACCTGGGTGGCTCAATGTGTTAAAGCCTCTGCCTTCGGCTCAGGTCATGATCCCGGGGTCCTGGGATTGGGCTCTCTGCTCAGTAGGGAGCCTGCTTCCCGTCCTCTCTCTGCCTGCTTGTGATCTCTCTCTCTGTCAAATAAATAAATAAAATCTTAAAAAAAAAAAAAAAGAAATTGAATATTAGAGACAATCAGAATCAGCAAATGAACAATGAAGTCTCAAAATTTGAAAAAAAAATGGAATATTAATAGTCGGCCGCCTCTGGATTAAGGGTATAAAGACCAGAAGTGTACAAGAGTAATTATAAACCATCAAATGACAGAAGAACACAAAGTTATATGTGTACTGATTACAACTGTATATAAAATTTTAAATAAAACACTGTGGTGTTAGAGCAGGAACACAGATTTTTTTTTTAATTTACTGTTTTGTTTTTGTTTTTAAAGTAGGCTCCACGCATAGCACAGAGCCCAGTGTGGGCCTCGAACTCATGGCTCTAAGATCATGACCTGAGCTGAGATCAGAAGTCAGACACTTAACCGGCTGAGCCACCCGGGCGCCCTGATTTAGCTTTTTTAATATTGTTACCAAGTTGCTTAATGCATTTCTCAGCGTGTTTCCGTCCTAGAGCCCTCACTGCAAGGCGGAACCGAAGGGATCAGCCCACACTTGTGTGTCACATCAGCGACAGTGAGGGGGGCCTCATGGCATGACAGTGCCATTTGACAAGTGACCGCATCCACTCCCAGCGTCCTGAAAGAACGCAGTGTCTTCTAACAGTCGTTCCCAACTCCCCGAAAGTCGTTTACACACTGGGGTATGGTGCCATGCTGTCCTGTCTGCCCGGTTTAAACCCTCCAGGAAAAGACGGTGTTTGCCAGAGCAGGAACCGACGTTTGGCCTCCTGACCTCTGACTTTTAAGAAGGTTCCAGAGGGGCCTGTGGTTCCGTGGGCCTTGGGTTCCCCGTGTGGCTGTGGGGACAGCCTCCTCCTCCTCCAGTCTCAGAGCGCCCAAACCCGCGGTCATCGGGTGCAGGTTAAGGAACAGCTTGGCATTCACACCCCATTTTAACACCGATTTCACGAGTGCTCGTCTTGACCTAAATTAAAGGAGAGAAGGCCCAGGCAGGTAGAACACTTGCTCTTCACGTGTACCAATAAATTACTTTGAAATACTGCCGTCTCCAGAAACATGCTTCCTTCCCATGTCATCTCTGTCCCGTTCCCCATGTGTTTCGGATGGCGAGTCACCGCCCGTCCTTTCCGAGCCTGGCTTCTGGCTACACAGCCACTGCCCGGTGGTGCAGAGTGGTGAGTAATTGCTCTACTGAAGGCACCATCTGGGCATCTCAGCGTTTGAAAAGGCAGATCTGCTTACTGATTTTAAAGCACTTACAGTCTGGTTGAAAACAGACCAACTAGAGAGTGCTCGCAAAGCCCAGGAAGGACAGGTCACATCGCCAGTGTGTGCCGACCCGAGAGCTGGTTGAGCCTGAGCAAACGAGCAGCAGACTGAGCCCCGCTGAGCAGGCGCCGGGCACCCACGGCGGAGCGCGCGCACGTCAGGGGACGTTAAGGACCAGGGGCTAATTTAAAGCAGATGAGTTTCGCAACGTGATGAGAATAAAGAGCGGTTGTAGATTTCTGATAAGTGGGCAATGGACTAAAAATGGTGACTAAGCGATGGGCTGTTTGATTAACGTGGCCAGGGGCCTGAAAATAGGAGCCCAGTCAGGAGAACTGGGTCGGGGCCGGCCCAGCGAGGGCACCTGCTGGGAGAATGGGAAGGCACAGCCAAGTCACACCTTTTGCAGAAAAGGAATCTGCTCCGTTTGATGAAGTCATGTGGGATAAGCAGGAGGGAGGGTGACGAAGCGGTAAAGCCCAAAGGAAGTTTAAGCCTCCGGAAACTGTCGTTGGGGTGGTGTAGACGACACGCTGGGGACAGGGTACCTGTGATGACTGCAGAGGAGGGATTCCGAGCGGCCTGTCCTGGCATGGTGTAAATATCCAGTGTCGGTAGGATGTTCCCTCCGAGGACTCCGGTTTAGAACTTGGGAGCAGTTAGGGCCAGAGATTAGATTTGTCTATTTTCTGGGCTTTGGATGAGTTAATATGCAGGAGGAAAAAGTTGAAAGTCAAGGGGAGGATTAACTTAATGGTGGCAAGGGGGAAGGGACAGCAAGAGAGCTGTAGGGCCCCAGTGTGGCCCTAGGCTCACCTCACTGCGGAGCAGATGGGCACAGAGGCCACACCCAGTGTCCTCCCAAGAGGGTGTTGTGACCCAGAGCCCATACTGGAGGAAGGGAGAGAGTTGGGGGCAAAGGCTTACTGGAGCAGGTGAGCAAAGAGGACAGGCAAAGCCGATGATGGGGTAAAAGAGGGGAGATGTTTAAGGTGAGGACTTTTCTCAGGTCGGGGCAAGTCTGAGTGGTTGGCCGTGAAGGAGGGGGAGCCCCAGCCCCGAAGCAAGTGACCGAATGTGAGGAGAGCAGTCGTCGGAGAGCAAGGCTGCCTGCTGTGCCCTCCGCTAGAGCGATGACCGTGGGAAGCCATTCGGAGCACTTGTGCAACACAGGACATTGGGCTTGAGTCGGGCTTGCGAGGACCTGGAGGGAGAACTGAGGAGGTTTCTGGGCTAGTTGCTTCTTATCAGTTACTTTGTCTCTAGGCTTCAAAGGTTGGACAAGTAGAAAGTACTAATCTCTCAGAGTTAAATTTTACCCCGGAGTCTGCTTGAATTTAACTTCTGCACAATGTTTGTACCCGGGGTTGTATCGGGTGTCTCCGGAATCCAGTTTTACCAGAAGGTATTATTTAAAGTTTGTTTATCTGGTCCCTAACCTGTATGAACAGTGTTGGGATCAACCCTGCCTTAAAACCCCCTCTTCACCCCTCCGTCGCTCTGTGGTGGTTTATGTCCTTCAGCTAAGGCATACCAGTAATAGTTCCTGCGGCCCCGAGCGGTGTGGCCCTTCTCAGTTTCTGGAAACCTTTGATCATAGTCTTTGCGTCTGAACCTCAGGCAGCTGAGGAGCCTGTGATGTGGTCCAGCTCCGGAGCCACAGAGCCGTCCGTCAGACCCAGGCCCTGTGGCTCTCCATCTGTACCTTGCCACCGCTTCTGTGAGCATAAAAACAGAGAGGGAGAGAGAGACCTCGACCTGGTGACCCCCAGTCCAGTATTGGAGGTGGCAAAGGCCATTATTCTGTGCATACGTGACTGGAAGCATTTAAATGAATACCGTACAAAGAAGTCAGAGAGCACTAGAGACCAGATCGGAGGGGGAAATGCTTCATGGAGGAAGGGGCTTACAGTGTACTTCGAAGATGGGGGAGGAATTAGCAAAGCAGAAACCAGGGAGAGAGTGTATGGGCCGAGGCAGGTGTACGCAGGAAGTCGTGTCGAGCTGGCAAGCCGTGGTCAGAAGGGAGGCTGCCCGAGATAAAACCAAGGGGGTATGGGGAGGCCAGGTGACCGAGGACCCCGACAGCCGGGGAGCAGGCTTAGAACTGCCACCAGGAGAGAGAACTAGAGAAAGACTGGCAGGAACCCCAGGTGGGCACCTGAGTGAAAAGCTTGTCACTGATTCCCAGGAAGATTCTTATAGGGATTATTGGGCAAGTAGTTTATAAGAAACCATGGAACGATCACAAGATGCCCATGTGACCTCCCTGAGAAAAAAAGCATGCAAAATGAAACCCATTTATTTTCTACACAGTATTCTCAGAGGGATAGATCTTCAGGGGGAGGGGCAGACAACAGAATTCCTTACCTTTGTGTAGTTCTTTTCTGCTAAAAGTACATTCTGAATTTCAGCTCAGCGTTTGATAAGCGTTTGAAATTCCATGAGCAAAATGGACAAATAGAGCGTGGACAGGGGTAGAGTTGGGTGGCTTCTAGCTGGCAGGAGGACCCCACCTGAAGGGCATGGAATAAATATTTGTTCCAGTCAGAGGAAAGTCTCTTAAAGCATGCCGCAGGATTCTGTCTATGTGAGGGAACTGAATGAAGACATAAAAAGCTTGTTTATCAACTTTGTGGGTAACACAAGCTTTGGAAGAACATCTAAGTTCCTGAATGATAAAATCAGAATTGAAAAAGATCTCAGACAGAAGAATGAGCCAAGTTAACCGTATAACATTCAGTAAGAACCGTTTAGTCTTAGTGTGTTTAAAAAAAAAATCAATTAATGGGAGAAATAATGATAAAACATATTAAAAGACCTTGGGATGAGAGAGGCGGTGGGGAGACCGGAGGGTGAGAGCGGTCAGTATCAGATGGCTATCCCGAGGGTTATTGCAGTCTTAGGACAGAGTAAGAAAAACCGTATTTAGAACAAGGGAGGTAATAGGCTTGTTTTATCATGTTTTGATGATGTTCATTTTATCGTGGGGAGGAGTTTCACTTTCGGTGTGAAAGGAGACAGTTAAAGAATCTGGGGATGTCCAACACGGAGGAGAAGCACCTCAAGGTTCATGACAAGTAGCTCCCAATGTATAGAGTGTTGCCACGTGGCAGACCCGACCCCCACCCACGGGGAGATTGACCCCGCCCTCATCCGGGCCGCACAGGGAGTTCTGGGGTGGGCAGATTCAGACTCCACAAGCGGGTCATCAGTGGAGGATTGAACAGGTTTGATGAGCAGTTGTCAGGGATTCTGGAGAAGAGAGTTGTGTTGGGTCTAAGGTCATACTCCCATGGTTTCTAGTATGTCATCCGGCCGTGTGCTGGAGCTGGCTCCTACCAGCTCGCAGGAGCTGACTGTTAAGTAGTCAGGAGTGTTGCAAGCTAGTAGCGAAACTATTGGCAGCCCCGGGGGCAGCCTTTAGACCGTAGGAGTCCCCAGATGTTACAGTTCTGCCCCCCCCACCCCCTCCCAGCATCAGTGTACCCGCACCACACCAATACTGTCCAGAATAAGGAGTGTCTGTTAGAGGCCGGGGTCCTCTGGAATATGAGAGAGCAGACTGGGGAAGGGAACGTCCGTGATTATGTCCTTTGGACTTTTCAGATTCTGTTTCTCTTTATTGTACGCAGCTCCCCTGGTTGGTTTGCAAGCCATTTCCTATCTCCTTGCCAAGGTCTGGGGCCTCTGAGTTTCTCTGTTACCAGATCTGCCACGGAAACTCGAATATCTTCCATTTCTTGGAATAATTCTTTCCTTGTTATGTACCTAGACTGGCCAGCATATGCAAGCAACAGCCCCCAACCCATTCTCAGCCAGTAGCCAAAGGGACTGGGAATCAGAAATGAATTCAACCATTGAAATAGGATTTGGAAACACCTGGGCTAGGGAGAACACGTGATTGCAGGTGCAAGGTCCAACTTGTGTGGATATAACAAAGCCCTGCAGGCCATATGGCAGTAACCATCCAGATGATCGGGCTGTGTGGGTTGACCTCAGATCAGCCCCTGTCCCCCTGCCTTATGGCAGAGAGCAAATAGTGATTTTAATTCTGTTGTTTATTTCTCATTTCTTCTTAAAGAAAAGATTTGCATAAAGTCTGAGTCATGATATAGAAGGGGAAAGCAAATGTCCTGTGGTAGATATGATAGGCAAATTCATCTGTGGTCATGCAGATTGCTATTTTAGCTTGTTCTGAGGCTGTAAGTTTAAAAAAAAAAAAAAAAAAGGTTGTTCTTACTTTTCTGATATGTCTACTATGTACCATTTGGAACCCCAGAGGCTTTTCTGTTTTCCCCCATGATGCCTTCTCTCCACTCCCTCCCCTTCTGGGTTTCCCCAGAGACTGGACAATAGCACCCAGGAGTGGTTAGGTGACCACCAGGTATACGAGCTTCTATTACTGTGAGAGGCCATTCAGTGAAGTTCATATTCGCAGCCAGTGACACTGTTTGTATTTGATAAGCGTTTCTCTTGCCAAAATTACCTGTCCAAAGGTGATTTTGGAACTAGGAAGTAAGCAGCTCCAAGTCTCGACGTTCAAATTATGAATAAGAGAGTGGAATCCTAGGTGTTGGTGTTACTGTGCAGGCAAGTATTGTAAAGCTGCACTGACAGCTAAACCGCGTGAAGATGAGCCCCCACCCCTACCCCGGTCTGGCGATGGGGCGTGAAGAGGGTCAGGAAGGGCTGAGTAAGGGAATGAGGACACGGAAGGAAGAAAGAGCAGAAAAGAGAGAATGCGGGTGTAGCCTGGCAGGAGTTTCCAGGCTGGAGACACGCCCTTGGAAGGAAGGTCTGTGATACAAGCCAAGGACAGGGACTAAAGGGGAGCGGCATTCCCACGGCAGAAGCTATAGGATGACATGGGGTGACACGATGGTCATGTTCACCAGAGGCCTGACCTGGGTGGCTGGGAACCCAGGGAAGACTCCCACTCCAGACGTAAAAAAGCTGCAGCCAGAGCCCGGGATTGCAGTTGTGTTCACCAGCTGGAGTTCTAACCCCTGCACTCCAAGCCTGGAGAGCCAAAGGGTGAACTTGGGAAAGACCGCTTCGGACTTGAAAGAGTGCAGAAGGAATTGAATGGCATTAAATTCACCTGCATGAGCCGTGCACCTGAGGTGCTTACAGGGCTGAGAGTTTGGTTTGAATGGCTTAATTGTGATGTGTGGCAGGAAAAAGGTTAGGAAAAGAGATAGTCCCAGGAAAGAAGTAGGGCAATGAGGGAATCGTGGACACCAGGGCCATAGAAAAGCAGCTGAGCTCAGTGAGGTGGTGCTCTCCAGTAGAGAACATCCCTCCCAGGCCCTTTGCCCTTGCTGGCCACAAAGAAACAGGGACCCCATTGTTTTTGTTCAGCCACATGCTGCTGGACTTAGCGAGAAATATGGCCACTGGTCAGCATCTGGCCTTCCCCAGCCAGGCTTCCCGGGGACAAGTAAGTCCTCTGCCCTAAGGTGTCCATTGTGCGTAATGAATCCACTTCTCTCCCAGACTCCTGGTGCTGCCTTAGAAGGCGATAGTAACTCAGATAATTTTATGTGGTTCAGATGAAGAACCATCCTGGAGAAGGACTGGCAGGGCCTTGACCGGAGACAGGCCTTCCGGTGTAATCAGCAAACACGGTAGCAACCTCGTGGGGTTCCGCCAGCAGAAGATTACAGGCAGCAGCTGGGACAGTGGACGCTCGGAACTTGGCACGTCCAAGACAAGATCTTAGCCCACCTTTGAAGCGTCTGCTGGCTTTGCTCTACCATTGGAACTCTTGTCTCCTCTCTTGACCCAGGATTAAATCCTTTTATTTTTAATGACTAATAAACCAAATTTGTGCTTCTGAAGGCTCTCCCATGTCCAAACTTCCCATAGAATTGGCATTAATTTGCTTCTATGCAGAAAATTTGGTTTTGCTTTCCCATTTTTAATAGATACTATTCTATGAAAATAATTCAGTGGAATGGAAGACTCTTGGCTCATTATCACTTAATAGCCATTTCTGTAGCATACATGGAATGATTGAGGGAATGAATTAAGGTTATAATGAAGTCTTTCTTATATAGTGACACTCAGTTGGTCTTTACCCCAAAAAATAAGGTGATCAGGTAGGAATTATTCTCATCATCTTAAGTTGAGTAAACATAGGTACATAGCAGTCAAGTGACTCAACCCGAAGTGCAGAGTTGGTAGGTGGCACAGTCGGGTATAGAACCCAGGTCTCCTCATCCCTGATCCCTGATCCCAAACTGTTAAAGGGGATCGGCATCTAGAAGAATGGTGGCCAGTCATACAGTGTGAGAGTAAATAACTCAACCCGTTGTGCCTTGGCGAGCACCTATGAAATAATCATACCTCATTCAGTGATGCGGGTATCCAAGAAAGGAAATGCCATAGTTTTGCATCAGGAAGCTTACAGCTTAATTGGAGAGACCGTATTGCGACACATACAAACAATTACGGGTAATAGAAGGTGAGTGAAGGGAAAGAAGAGAGTTCTGGAGTGCATTCAGAAGGTTCTTAGGGGAAGAACTGAAAGTGAATCTTGAGCAGAGACAGGAGAGGCCAAGAAGCATGATGGTCTAGCAACCAGGGGGTCGTGGCAGGGGATCATCTGGTCGAAGCAGACGGTGCAGTCCTGTCTCTGTGTAGAGATGAGGACACTGAAGGCGAGACCGAAAAGCTCAGCATAGGTAAAGCCTGAGGATTGGGACCAGGGAAGTGACAAATCGAATAGACAAGGTCGAAGGGACATTTGGGTCATCTCGAGCCACTCTGACAGCATGATCATGACCTGCGGTGCCAGGGCAAATGCTGCGCCACAGAAAACTGTGGGCTGGTGTGACATGGTGGGGGGCAAGATGGGGCTCTTGGTTAGGGCAGAAGCCTGGCCGAGCCTGGGGGGACTGCTGGTAGACGTGACAGTCGGGCTAGGCGCTGAGGAGGCCTTGGGTTTGAACAGGAGAGAGAAGGCCCGGAAGCCTGGAGTAAGACATGGGAGTTCCCAGCCTAAGAGAAGAGGCAGTTAGGAATGGTTCACAGACACCAGGTGGGATAAGAGATGGAAAGGCTGCTGTGGGGCCTGGGAAACTGTGAGAATTTGGGTTTCACGTGATCAGCAAATTGGTTCTCAAGGAAGGGCATGGTATGATGCAAGTAGTGTCAGGAAAACAGTCTGGCAGCAGTCTGTAGACAGGCTTGGATGGGGGAAGATGAGGCAGAGAAATGAGCCGTGAGACCATGCCAGTCACTGGGGTGAGGCCGTGGAAGTTGGGGCACTGAGAATGAGAAGGGGGAAAGTGGCCTTGAGGTCCATCCCGAGAAGAAAGCAGAAACTTGAGGGGTAAGGGGAAACTCCTGGAGATACTTTGGAGATGAAGGAATAGCAGTTCTGTTGCGATAAATGGGGTAGCTTAGAAAGGAACCCATTTTGGAGGAGGGGAGGTGAGAGTTCAGTCAGAGACATCCAAACTGGGAGACTTCCGTCTTTGAGATTACTGCGGACCGAGAGCCCAAGGAGAGGGTGGGACCAGGGATGTGGCTGGATGTGGATGACTGCTGGCTCCTGACTGCTGGCTCCTGGTGGTGAACAGGTCCTGGGGAGGGGACGGGGCTCCAGAGTAAGAAAGAAAGACAAGGCAAAGGAGCCAGAGCCGGCACAGGGAAGAGGAGGCTGGGAGACGTCATCTACGGTCCAGGAAAACACATCACAGACCGAAGGGGATTTTGAAAGTAGTTGGAGATTATCAGGATCTGTCATCAAAAGAAGAGGAGGTGAAGGATGGAAACCCAGGAAGGGGCCAGGGGAGCCGCATGGAGGGAGGGCAGGGGTGCTGCGTGAGAGCGCTTCCTCCCCTTTCCTTCAACTTTCCTTTGAGGGGGCCTCCTTGTCCAGACTCCAGACTCCCTGCCCCAAGCCTTCTCAGCTCTATTGGCTCTGCAGGGACCTGTCAGGAGAGCACTTCTTTAAAATCATAACTCATAGTTATGTTTCTGAACTACAAGTCTAAGGTCCGTTTAGGGTTTTTTTTCTTTTTAAGATTTTATTTATTTGAGAGAAAGAGCGAAGGACAGAGTGGGAGCAGGGTGGGGGAGGCCAGAGGGAGAAGCAGACCCCCGTGGCGCAGGAGGAGCCCACGGCGGGGCTTGATTCCCAAGACCCTGAGATCATGACCTGAGCCGAAGGCAGCGGCTAAACCAGCTGAGCCAGCCAGGCGCCCCTCAAGTCTAAGGTACGTGGTACATTTGGGTTGGGTTTGTGCGCTGCTTTGGAACTGAAGGAAGGTTGTGCTCACTGTTCCGTGCGAGCAGTCTGTCAGTGGGGAGAGGAGGAGAGGGCCCAGAGGAAGGGAAGGGGGGCAGGCAACGCCACTTAAAATGAAAGGGGAGAAGGATAAAAGAAGAAAGTAAGCAGGACCCCCTTGCAGTGTGAGGTGAGACCTCCGCCCCCCGTGTTCAGCCCGAGGACCGCAGGCAGCCGCCTCCCCGGCCAGCAGAAAGCTCTCACCCGGGGTCTCCCAACGCAGTCCCTCCTCTGCGCTGTAACTTACAGCTTAATCGTTCCAAAGGCTGAGGTTTGCTTATTTATCCTAAATCTCTTTGTTTGTTCTTGATTTGGTTCCCTGCTCAGTACTTCCCTCCAGATCTCCCTGGTTTGCATCTCTCGTTACTGTGGTCCCTTAACTCCATGTGGTTAACACCATGCACTGTGCACCTTGTGGGCCCTGGGAACTCAGTAACCTGCTCCCAGGCATTTCGGCTCCAGGCTGAGGACCCTCATTCCTGCAGCAGGTTTTTTTCCGAGTGAGCTCCTCGCTGGTCCTAGCAGCCCTGGTGCAAATGCATTCTTTCCCGTTGCTCTTGGTTGCCTATGAACACGCGATTGCGTGTGATGAGGAGGAAAGCGTTGCTAGAATCCTAGCATCCTGGTGCTGGCAAGGACTTCAGAAATCACCCTGTTCAACCACCCGCTCAAGGAATTCCCTTCAACAGCTTTTGTTTAACTTATTAATAGCTTTTTTTTCCTGGATTTAAACTGTTCCCCAAAATAAATACTGGGTGGGTGATCCTGAGAGTGGTTTGAGAGTTGATATTACCAGGAATATCAGGAGGAACAAATTTCTTTAAAAACCAGAATTTTGCCGGCTTCTTGAGATTCCGCATGGTCCTGGCCCTTCTTGCGCAGGCTTTGGCTCTCCTGCTGATCGGTGCCCCCCACCCCACGGAGACAGCGCTGGGTGCTGTCACAGGGGAGGCCCCGTAGGCCCAGGCGATGGGCGCAGTGCAGCCTCGGGCTGCGACAGTGGTGCGGCCAGGACTCCTCTCCTTCCCTAGTGTCGTAGCCGTTCCAGAGCTGTGGTTTTCACGTGGGGCATGGAGCCCCTGATTTGTGCACCAGCACAGGGTTGGCGGGGGGCGTGCCATCCAGCCTGTGGGAATGTGGTCCTGCCGGGTCTCTGCACCATCAGGACCCCATTTTGCGTTTTTGTCATTTAACACGCGAGGCTACACATAGATAAAACTATGTCTGCATTCATAAAGACATGGTCTTGGGGGCTGGGAGGTGAGGTTTGTTCCCCCCGTCACCCTCCCCCCCGCCCCCCACCGCCTTTGGGAAGGAGAAAACACTGTGCAGGTGGGCGGGCTTTGCTGATGGTACGTGACACTTGGAGAGCCCCGTCACGCTGGGTCAGGAGTCCCAGGCTGTGCTGCTTGAAGCCTGGAAGTTTATGTCCTTCGTTCGTATGTCAGCTCTCGGAGGCCCATCTCGAGTGGTGGCCTCCTTCCGCGGGTCTGCGTGTGGCCACAGGGAGGTCTCACTGGTCCCATAAAATCCATAAACCCGCGTCCACGTCATGTCACTTGACAGCTCTTAGCACGGCATTTTCCAGTTACTCACATGGAGAGACAAATGCCCTTGTGTCTGCACTTCTGAGTAAAAGAATCAAAGAACAGCTTATTATCTTGCCCCTGGGCCGGGACACAGGAAGTCAAACGGTTGTATCTTCTGCCCTGGTGTCCTCTGTCCCTTACTCGTCCAGGCCGAGCCCCTCATACCCTTTCCTGGTTCTCTCGAACATTCCTTGTGTCCTGCCTCTGCACCTTTCCTCACACTGTCCTCTGGCCCGCAGGCCCTGGCCCTCCTCTGGGCTCTCTGAGGTCTGTCTGTCCCTGACGGTCTTATGCAGTCCTGCCTCCTGGAACTCACCCCTGTTCTTCCCGGCCCCAGAAGGGAGTCTGCCGCGGTCCATGAGGGTTTAAGCTCCAGGGCCATCTGGGTGGCTCAGTTGCTCAGACAGTGGCTAACATCCGTCCGACTCCAGATTTCGGCTCAGGTCACAACCTCAGGGTCACGAGATGGAGCCCCGAGTCGAGTTCTGTGCTGGGCATGGAGCCTGCGTAAGAGTCTAAAAGAGTTTAGGCTGTGTGAGAGCAGAAACTGTCTTTTTTCTTAATTACCAAATACTGAGCAACCAGCACATAGTAGATGCTCAGTAAATACTTGTCAACAGGAAGACAGTGATTGCCGGCAGTCTTAGGGGCATCTGTCCTTTATTGCTCCTGTCTGCATTCCTCTTCTTATACACGTACACCAGATGGAAGCTCCTTGAGAGCAGAAACCGTAGCTTTGTGTCAGCCTCTAGCAGAGTCTCGGACACACTAGGAGCTCAGTAAGTACTGTGACCGAGTTTATTACATAGTCACTCAGTGATGTTCCCTGGGTGAGGAGGCAGCCGGAGTGTCTTGCCCCTGCTGTCTCATTCAGAACCACTGAGAGCAGCATTTTCAGCAAGCAGAAGGGTCCCCCTCCTCCCGTCCAGCACCTGACCCTTTAGGGAGGATATTAAGAGCACGATGCTGCTAACATTATATTCCTCTTCTAAAAATTTGCAAAGCACTGTATAGAATTGTTCATGACTCCCTCATCCAGTGGTTGGCTAGTTAATTCCTGAGTAAGCCACTTTGAAAACTGATTATAATCCTGCTTCAAATGGAGAGTTGGGAGAAGGCCAAAAAGGGTATATTATTGTATCTCGTCGGAGGAGAGAATCCGGCAGATAGTCGCTGAGTTATGGCGCCAGAGCCTTCCTTTCTTCTGTTATTGTAAATTATTGTTAGAGTAGAAAGCCAAATCAGCAAAGTGAGACTCCGGCATTGCACTTCCTCTCAGCTGAGGTCTTATATAATGAAGACCTTCATAAACAAACATTGCATAAACTTAATGTGGGATCTCTCCTATTAAAGTTCATGCTGTTTAATGTAAAGCGGAATGATTGTTTCCTAGGCCTTCTAAGTTCTAAGGTGTCCCTTGCTTCTGGGGTAGTTTAATAAGAGAAAACTAGTTTTATGCCCCTCAGAAGTCCCCAGTATACTGCTAAAACAGTAATTTTGCCTCGCTGCTCTGCTCGTCTTCCTGCCTCTGTCTCTCCCTCATGGGTCTCAGACCCCAGGGCCCATGGGTCCAGTCTGGTCCCGTCAGAGAGCTGGCAGGGCTGTAGCGGGGGGCGGCACTAGTCGGCCTGGGTGAATTATTGCCAAGCGCACATGTGTAGCCCAGATTTGTCAGGGCTTTAGATTTTCAGGAGAAGCTGGAAATCCAGGCTTTTAGGAAATGTCACCTGATTTCCAAACGTTAGCTACTAATTTAAAAAAAAAAAAGTTAAATCCTTTGTGGCCCAAACAGTTTCTGGCTCTGTGTGGGATGCTTTCCAAGGGAGGGTAGTTTGCAACCTTTGTCCCATCCCTTCAGGCCTTGCTGCCTGTGGGCACTTGAAAATCCCCCTCTTGTACCACTTACCACTTTCAGGGTGCCTCCAGCCATTTTAAGGGGGTTCAATTCATTCCCATCCAGAGCCTCTGCTGCTGGAGGGAAGGGACCAAAGCGGGTGTCTCTTATAATGTTGGGTCCCGGGCAGATACTTAGCTAAGGCTTGCGGAAAGATCGAGCCCCCACCTTCCTTTCTGTGCTTTCTGTGCTCTGTCCTCGCTTAGAGGCATGCACACAGCTGGGCATCTGCTACGGCTGTGCAAAAAATGACCTCAAAACTCCGTGGCTTCGCACCACAGTGAACATGGATCCCCTCACAGCTCCTGTGGGCCGGGAACACGGCTGCAGCTGGACTGGATGATGCTGCCCAGGTTCTCCTGTGAGGTGGAGGACCAGCCACGGTGGCCACACTCACGGCTCGCAGGCCGTCCTGGTGACCTTGCCCTGTGGGCATCTGCATGGGGCTGCTTGAGTGGATGTCCTCATAGCACGGCACGGGCTTCTCCCTGGCCAGTGGGCGGCCGCTGAGTCCTTATGACCTCATCTCCCGTGTCAGACGTCCTCATTTCTGCAAAATCCTGTTTGGTGTTGGAGGGGGCCCCCACGGGGATGTTGAAAACACTGGGAGGTAAGCATCATCCAGAACCGTCCTGGAGGCTGGCTGCGTGGACCCTCAGGAAGTCCTTGTTAAACAAATGATCCAACACTGAGAGTAGTTTTTCAAAAAATCTTAAGGGAATAACAATTATGTAACAGTTACCGCATCTACTATTGTGTCCTTGGGATCCGCTTCAGAAATTAAATATCCTGTTTTTTAAGATTTTATTTATTTGAGAGACAGAGCGTGCACCACGCACATGAGAGAGCATGAGGGGCAGAGGGAGAAGCAGACCCCCCACTGAGCAGGGAGCCCAATACAGGTCTCAGTCCCAGGACCCTGGGATCAGGACCTGAGCCAAAGGCAGACGCTTAACCGACTGAGCCACCCAGGCACCCCTAAGTATCCGGTTTGTATAGCCCATCCTAGACCCGTCTTCCTGAAGTGTGTCAACTCATTTTTTTTTAATACTTTTGGAAACTTACCTGTGTCACCTCTTGTAGTGATAGACTTAAATGTACCAGCTGCTTTTCAAGGAAACTTTTTCAATTACTGCTTACCTCTGCCTCCTTCATGGGGGATGCCTTGTTCTGATATTCTCCCAGGTGCCTGAGATGACACTTCTCTACTGAACCTAATGTTTTTTAAGGATTTGAAAGGAAAATTCCCAAGATGTAGCATCCTGAATAAAGAGTAGAACCCCTTTGATATATTAATAGCCCTTGTGAAGACAAATAGCCCTCAGAGGTTCCCTGGGGCCCTCTGAATTAGTGGGGGTGGGGGGCAGTTAATCAGAGGCTACAGACAGGGAGAGGGGTTACTCCAGTTCCTGTCCGGGGATCTATTTCTGATACCTCCTTTCCAGCCTCCCACCCCAACTCAAACAGCAGGACTGGGTGGGCGCTGCGGGGGTGTGGACGTGCACACTCCTGCACACACACACACACACACACACACACAAACATACACACATATACACCCCCCAGGCTGCACCTTACCTTTGCCCTCTTCAAGAACCATCCTTAATATTCATTTAAACCAGATTTCACCTGAATAAAAATGTTAAAGGGAAGGAAAGATGCCCTAATGTGATTTCCCAGAGGAAAATCCCCACTGGTAGCTAGTGCTTATTTGTTCAATAAACAAAACCTGAGGCTGGGAGTTGAAGGTCAACACAAGGGGAGTCTGGGAGTGTGCCCTGGGGCGCAAGGGCTGTACAGCCTTCGCGTGTGCACCTGGGGAGGGGTCCGGCACCACCGAGCCCTTCCCACTGCGCCTTGACGGTGGTCCCCGAGTCGGGGTATTGGTAAATGGAAATGAAATGTATGATTCATAAGGCCGAGGTGGTGTGCGATCGGTGGAAGGGGGGTGGTAATTACGGAATTGAGAAATGAGGCTACGGTGTTGTAAGTAACCTTTCTAGGTTAGAGGCTGCTGTGATAGATGGCCGGCATTGTTCTCTTTCTGACCTTTTTCTGAACTTCCCCTTAGAAGAACAGAGGAAATACAGTTCTGCCTTTTCCCATATTGTTTTTGAATAATACCTTCAGATGCCAGCTTTTAGCATTTCTGTTCTTCCGTTCAGGGTTTTGCTTCCCCCGCCCCCAGTGCTTTGCTGCTTCCCAAAGAAGAATATAGCCGCTAATTACTTTGTCCCAGTATTAATGGTAAACACAGAGGCTACACAAATATTTATCCGTATTGAACACAGTCCATACAGGAAAAGAAGATCGCCCTGCAGCATCCTTTCTCTCCGTCCGCCCCCCACCCCACCGCGGCCAAGCAGGGCGCTCCGCAGGGTGGTCCTTGGTAATGGCGCAGGCAGACCGGCAAGAAATGTGTGGGCCGTGGCTGTTTGGTAGGAAGATGACGGAGCCGGGATGGACAGCAAGCTCCCACTTGCAGACCAGTGGTTTCAGCCAGATGTTAATGTGCACGCAGGGATGATGCTCATTCACATTTAAGCTGTCGTGTGATCCTAGGAGGAGAGGAATAGCGGGGCTGGGGAGCGTGTGCCCTGCGTCCTTCCCTTCCTCCACGGGACCTGACATACTCAGCGTTGTGTCCTCCTCCCTTCCCTCTGCTGCTGTCGATTTCCTGGTCTCAACTGTGACTCCCTGGTGATGTCCCCTAACTTTGGGCTCTGGGATCAGCTGAGGGCTGTCAGCCTCTGTGAAGTCAGGTAACCCCAGGAGAGAGAAAGAAGGAAGATCTGTTTGATTTTCACACAAATAAGCATCGTTAAAGAGGCAATGGAAGAGTTTCACTTAGCCTTGCAGTTGACTCTTGAGTTGAATGTTGGGGGTATTTGGGATTGTTTTTGTTTCTTGAAAAACCAAGTCTTTTGAGGCCAAATGAAAAGAAACTAGACAGTTCTGTGTCAGGGCCTTTCAGACCGGGGACAGGATTTGGTTAGCTCCGGTTAGCGGTTAGCGGGTTAATGTTGATTGAACACCTGCTGTGCGCCCAGCCTCCACCCGCAGAAGGAAGCAAATATAGGTTCTTTCTCCTCAAGGAACTTATGCTCTCCTGGGGGAATCCAGGGCAGGCTTTAATGCATGCACACCTAGACCTACTTACAGACCCGGCGCACCACAGAGGCGAGCGTGACCAGCAGGCACTCGGTGGCTCTAAGTGATGTCTCAGAACTCCTGTTCTTCGGCAAAAAAGAAACTGAGCTCTTCACAGCAGTCATCACCGCCATTCTTTCAGACGTCGGCTTAATTGCTCGTGGGTTTTTTTAGTTGAAAATCTTAAAAATCTCCCTAACTGCCCCCTTCTTCCCATTTTCTCTGGCTATTCATTTCTTTATCTCCAGAGAGAGAGTTTCTCCTTTTCACCCACCACTCCTCCACTTATATATATTTTAAAGATAACAAACTTCCTATGCCAAGCTTCTCCCATTAAAAATAAATAAGAGTTTTATCGGTTTCTGTTCAAATTTCCCCATGAAAATCCCCATTATCAGAGAAGAGTTGCCTGCTCCCTACCTCTTCTCTTACCCTAAAATGAACAAGCAAACAGTAAGTTTCTTCCTCAGATAATCCGTCCAGTTCAGCGGACATCGTGTATCGGGCATTTACTCTGTTCTTGCCTGATGCTTGGCGGCCGGGGAGAGAGAATGGAGCCGTAGCCTCTTCTAGCTCCTGAGCGTGAAGCGTGACAGCAGGCGTCTGTGGAGGACCCAGGACTCTGCTGGGTGCCGTGGGGCGCACAGAGATAAAGAACGCAACCTGCCGCTTCGAGATGCTTCCAGTCTCACTGAGAAGCCGATTTTAAACAATCATGAGTATCAGCGCAGGCACGAGCGGAAGAGCCGAACGGGCAGTGGGTGGGCTGTGGGAACCCAGAGCAGGAGGATTCCCCAGACAGGGAGAGCTGCTGGAAGAGGCAGGCTTCCCGTTGAGAGCCCCTGAAGGCTTCAGACGGCAGCCAGAAGAGGCGCTTTCCAAAGAGGCAAACTGGGAGCACGGAGGGGGGGTGTCGGGGGGGCCCCACCCTGACCACTCCGGTGAGTCTGGACGGTTCTGCCTCAGTCCCTCCCTCCCTCCCTCCCTCCTCTCTTTTCTCCTTGTGCCTTGAGCTCCACCGATGTGTGGCATCTCCCGGATTCCAGGCGCTCGTTAGCTCATTGGCTAAAGTAGTGTTTGGTGCTCAGGAGAGCAAAAGGAACGCGCGCTGGTCTCTCTTGCTGGAGGCTGCTGCATTTCGCAGGCATGCAGGAGAGGCCGGCTCTGAGTTACAAAGAGGCCCCATTGTTAGGGTGAGAAAAGCAGCTAAGGGGAAGATAGGGCAGTGGTATCTTCATCTGGGGGGACACAACCTCCCCTACCCCTCACAGAAACATCCCTTATGCTCCACGTGTGGCTGTAGGGTGCTGACCTTGAGGCCCAGCGGCCCTCCCCAGAGGGCTGCCCACCCCTCCAGCACCCCCTAGTGTGAGCGGGGCTTTTCTCCCCGTGGCCCAAACAAACACAAGAAGGCCAACTTGGGCTTTGTTTGTTCTATTTTGTTTCAGCTCCTTTAGGAAAAGTTGAGTGTTGGAAGGGTTTCCCTGAATAAGCTGCCCTTGGCCAGAGACGTAAAATTTATGCCCATTTTGTTTGGCAAAACTCCTGCTGGAAGACGAACTGGCCTGCCTTGGGTGCTCCCTCCTTGTCCTGACCGTGGCAGGTCCGAACAGGCTCCTGTGAAGCCCACCCTGTGGCCTCTCCTGACACAGAATTGGGTGAAGGCTGCATTCTCTGCCCTCTTCTGTGGGTCTGGTCTCCTGGCAAGGCCAGCATACAGTGCACCCCCACCCCACCCCAGGAGCAAGGCCTGCCTCGTCCACCGGGCTCCGCTGTCCCACTCACGCTGGCCTGCTTGGGGACAGGACTGATGCTGTACTTCCTGGGTTAGAACCGGCCCCATTGGCCAGCACAGCTCCTGACCTTATTTGCAGACTGGTTGGGTGCTGTGTTAGCAGGCGTCAGCCCCTCTTGCTCGGTAATTCTTTCCCCAAAGCACCACATCGGGAAGGAGGCCTGTTCAGAAGGTGTGGGAGTATCCCTGTAGCCACAGTGGAAACTGACCCTCCCGTCTGTGTGTGGCATCTGTACTCAGGGGATTCCCTTTCATAGCTCAGGTCTCCGGCCTCTGCTCTCTTGATTGCTGTGTCTCCATTCGGTGACACTCAGTGCGTCTCCCTTTCAAGAAGGACCAGGTTTCCATCTTCAATTCCTGTTTCTTAATCCTTGGCCATTAGCTGTGGAGAAGGCCTGGCGATTCAGCCCCATGCACCGCGGGATCTGATGGTGCTGGCAGGAAAGGAAACAGGCTAAGGACGAGACTTGTCGTTGTTACAGCTCACTCACTAAGAGCTGTGAACCCCTGGGCCTCTCCAGGGTGAGCCCGGAAACCCCTAGCAGGAAAGTATCGTAGTTCTTCAGCCCAGTGTAGGTCCATCCGTCCATCCAGCAAACATCTTAGAGGACTCACTATGAACCCGCTGAAGCTAAATAATTAACCAAATGTTTACTGACATTTAAATTGGCAAAGTTGCCCATAAGTGATAATACCTTCGTCCCATGCTCATATTCGGGGTGGAGAGTGAGCTGGGAGTTGACTGTCAGTGTGAAAGAGGCCAGCCTTCTCCCCCCTGGCCTGACCTCTCGTTTCCCTCCACTGGTGGGTAACACATCACCCTCTGAATCAAGTGTGGGAGCTGTGTTTGCAGTTGATCCCCGGGAACTGAAATTCCAAACTCCCTCCTGGTGCCGAGAGAAGAGGAGCAGCCTCGGGAAGCTGAGAGGTGGCAGCAGGTGGCAGTGGGACTCGAGAATGGGCAGGCTCCCCGGGGAAGCTCTAAATGCACAGTTCAGCTCTCAGTTTTAGTCAACAGACTAGCAACAAAGCAGAAGAAAAACAATCAACAAAAGGGACTAAAAGGACCATCTGAGGCTGTGTCTCCATTCTCTCTCAACCAGCTCCTGACGGAGCTCTTCCCAGCTCCGGGGCTTGGTGCTGAGCCCTCCCTCTAGCCCACCTGTCTGGGAAGCCCGATCCAGAGGCCTGGGGTCCACGCTGCCCACTGATGCATTGGCCACATGGTGCCACCACAGGTGGAAAGGGGGTTGCGTATGGGAGGGAATGCACAGGGGCTCTGCGATGCTGACCACACTCTGTGTCTTGTGTCTTCACCTGGCGGGTGGGGAACCCTGGTTGCCTTTTGAGAAGTCGTTGAGCTCTGTGTTTCTGCTTTGTGTACTTCTTTGTGTCTTATCTTCTACGATAAAAAATAATAGGGGTGCCTGGGTGGCTCAGTGGGTTAAAGCCTCTGCCTTCGGCTCAGGTCATGATCCCAGGGTCCTGGGATCGAGCCCCACATCCGGCTCTCTACTCAGCAGGGAGCCTGCTTCCTCCTCTCTCTCTGCCTGCCTCTCTGTCTACTTGTGATCTCTGTCTGCCAAATAAATAAATCTTTGGGAAAAAAAAAAATAAAGATAAAAAACGATCGGGAAAAAGTACCTGGAGCAGCATATGAGTGAGAAGAATCGGTCTAGGTAGATACGTGGGGAAACCTGCGATTCTCTTTCCCTGGCTGACAGGCGCGTACACAGACATTTATCGAGCACGTACTTTGGCAAAAGTGAGAGCATAAAACCTGATGATCTTATAGTCCTGTGGGGGCTGGGAGGCAGGACCAGGCATTTTCCAGCAGCCCTTGGCTTCTTGGTCGAGGCACCAGAGACCAGACTGGGAGGTACGGGCAAAGCAGACGCAGTGTATGTCAGCGGAGTAAGGAACTACAGGGCGGTATGAGCATCTTTGAAATGAGCCATCGTGGGATCTAGGCTGATTTCTTCATAGGGACATTTCTCATTGAGATCTAGAAGGAATTTCGAGACTATCATCAGAATATACTCCAGACATCTGAGTCCTGGTTTTGAGTTTACACCAACACCATTAGAAGCTTTGGGGATTAAGTTCCAGATCCAGCCTTTTCTTCTGGAATGTAAGCAAGAAAGTTAGATTTTGGTATTGCACTCTGCACGGTCCACTTATACACAGGTTTTGTTTTGGGTTTTATATTTTTTAAATAAATACAATACAGTACTGTAAATATATTTTCTCTTCCTTATGATTTTCTTAATCACATTTTCTTTCCTCTATCTTACTTCACCGTATGAATGCAGTATATAATACATATAACATACAAAAATGTATTAATTGACTAGTTATCAGTAAGGCTTAAGTCAACAAGTAGTTTAAGTTTTGGGGGAGTCAAGTTATATGTGGATTTTCGGCTGCTTGGCAGAGAGGGAGTTGGAACCCCAACCCCATGTTTTTCGAGGGTCAGCTGTCTGTGTACTGAGTATATATCAGGAAAGTCTCCTTCAGAGTCAAGATGTTCATTGCCCATACAGATCAAAAAACTGTCACTCTGATTCTGACATTCCCCCTGGAAGTGGTCAGTTGAATCAAAGAAGCCAGCTTCCTTTGGGAGACTGTCCAAGTGTGACATGAGAAATGACAACATCTAGACGCACCGTGGTTACTATAATCAGCCTTCCATGTGGACGTAATGAATTGTTCTAATGTCTTGAGCATTTCTCTTGATGACAGCTGGAGACACTCAGTTAGGACAGAATCCCCAGTGAGGGTCTTGCACACAGAGTCTTGGACAACAGCAGTGTCACCTGAGGTAGAATTTCGAGAACATCCGTGCAGTGACTTTGCTGCATGAGTATCACTGAGCTGGAACCACCCCCAGGCATGAGTGGGGTGTCTTTCCTAGCTCTCCTTCTAGAATAAGAGCCTTGCTCCCTGGGGCAGCCCTCCACCACGGTGCCGTCCTCAGCTTATTACAGGGCAAAGCTACTTCCGTGGAATGTGTCTAGAAATCTCAACGCTCCACAGTGCTTGGTCGGGCCATCGCAAGTCAGACTCCTCGTCACCGTGGCTGAGTGTAAGCCAACCCAACAAGTGGGCTCCTGGCCAGCCTCACCCTGTGGCTCGTCCCTGAAGCTCCATGCCTCGGTCCTCTTGTCGTTCTCATCTACCCAGCTCCCCAGTCAAAGACAAAGCCATTTCTCTCACATGTCCTGTTCACCGAGGAAACTGTGTCTTTCTCAAAATCAAATCCCAGGTTAGCCTTGGCCTCACCAGGCCTTGATCACTAGTTCGATCTCCACTGGACCTTCCTGGGTCCCCCGGACATGGTATGAAGACATCCTTCAGGGATTAGCAGCCCACTGGTGACCAGAGAGGTTGGATTCTCTCTCCATCTGGCCGCCCTGAGACGCCCTCGCCTGCACTCACCCCGCAGGCGGTCTTCTCTGCAGATCCCTTGAGCTTTGCCGTTCAATTTCTCTAAAATAGCCTCCTTCCAGTCCTCCAATTTCTGCTGTTTCTTGGGTCCTGTGTTGCTTTGATATGACCCCTTACCTCCCACCCCGGGTCACCAGCACAAATAGTGGCTCAGAGCTCATGTCAGCATTTCTGAGTCCCCTTATATTTGCAGTGGAAACATAAGATTGAACAACCCATCTGAAATACAATTTTACATTTTGATTGCTTCTGCCCCAGCCACACTGAGGTTACTTTCAATCTACATATATTTGTGGGAACGGGCTTTTTCACTGCAGTTCGATTCAAGTACACCTTATAATATCAGTGATTATAAAATACCATGGACTAATAGAGTGTCTTGCTTCCAAGGAGTTCAAACTGCTTTATAATTCCACCGACCATCATTTATCTTCATACGCTGCTATAGAGACTTGAGAGAAAAAAAGATTAATAATCACATTTCATAGATGGGGAAATAAAAACTCGGAGAAATTGAGTAACATTTTTCCAGAAATGCACAGTTCTTCCTGGGCTGAGTAGTGTTGCAGATTTATTGCCCAAGTTGGGAGTGGCCATGAACCTTGCACTTGTTTTACTAGGCACCGTGAAAATGATCAAGACATCGACTCTGGTCGTCCACTTGGCCAGGGAGGCCAGGTGAGCCGGAGATGGTACCGTGAGGGGCATGCGGGCTCAGGACAGCGTTTCCCTGTGCCAAGGGGAAGCGTGGGGCCGGTGGCCAGGCAGTTTTCTTTCTGAAGTGAGGTGGTAGGCATTTGGCTGTTGGTTACAACAAAAAATACTCATTTTTGTGCCTTTTATAGAAATAAATGAAACAAAAATGTATAATGTGTATGTTTTAATGTATTTAAGCAGTTTTCCTAATGTTTCCACCTATAAGGAAGAAAGTGGGCTTTAAAAATGAGGAAAAGAGATGCTCTTTATTCGACTGCTATGAACAAACACGGTATAGATAAGTGATTGAATATGTTTCGATGGCCTGTTCTCTGCCAGGCGCTCTGCTAGGTGCGTCCCACGATGGTGCCCTGCTTCGTTTCAGCCTCGTACCAGCATCAGGAAGTTGAGGACACAGCTAGAACCTGCCAGCACCAGATCCCGCCTCCAAGCCTGTCATTCCCACTCAGCTTGTATGGTCTCCACACCTCTAGGGGAGGGGGGGTCACTGCCTCGCGGGGTCACGTGGTCTGGGCGTGATCTGGGAATACCCTGTCCGCTCGAGGTGCTGCGAGGAAAACTAGTGCAGTGAAATATCAAAGCTTCAATAATTCATGTGTCGAAAATGACAGTTGTTTATTCTCTTTCTATAGAAAAATAGAATTTTCTGTGTCTTGCTGTGGGAATGTTGGAAAGGAACAATCTCTCTTAGGTACACATTTTATGTAGCACTTCATGTATGTTTAAAGTATTTTGGGTGTCCCAAAATAGCAACGAGGAGACTTGTAAGATGATTCCGTGGGGTGGCAAATGAAGGATGAGTCATTAACAGAACTTGGGTGATTTGGAGCCCAATGGGGAAGGCCCATTTCCCAAGCCAGCAGCCCTACCTGCTGTGGAACTGAGCCGAGAACAGAAACAGCACCCATGGAAGAAACCAGAATGTTTTCTTTTTGTTTTTAAGTGTGTCAGGTTTGAAGCAGAAAGGCCAAGAGACGTGCCCTTTGTCATAGGGCCTGTCGTCAGAGAGATGGTGCCAGCTTCAGGGGAAGCTGCTGCCGCTGGGGGTGTGAGGTTGGAACAGAAGGATTCCTACAGACATGTAAGGAGCATGTCTTCTTCCACGCCCGGGCCCTGTGCTCATGCTGCAGACACAGCCATGCTGCGGGGATGGGGCAGGGGTGGGGCTTGCACTCACCCTGCCCTGTGCCCCGGAGGCCACCACCACCTGTCCTCTACCCAGACGCAGCTCAGACTTCTCCCAGGAAGCCCCCTCAGCTCTGCCTCTCCCCCAACCCCGCCCCCCAGGCATTACCCCCCTCATGCACTGGGCACACACTCCACTCCTTGTATGTTAGCCGTTGGCGTGCTCTCGCCTGCAATCAGACAGTGAGCTCCTGGAGGGACCATAGGGTCGGGTTCATTTATGTTTCCGTCTCCAGCATAGTGCATGACACACGGCAGACCCTTAGGACATGGCGGTTTGAACATTCGAGGAATTGAGTGAATGAGCAGAGCTTGAGCCAACTTCTCGCTCAGACCAACCATTGGCGAGAATGGCTCTCACTTCAGTCAGGAGTAAACGAGCCTCAGCCACCATCAGACGTGCCTCAGGTGCGGTGAACAAAAGAAAACAGATTTGAGGCTTCACTTTGAACTTCCAGGGGCTCAGAGCCGTATGGACTGGCAGCGCAGGGAACAGGGCGGGTGTGAGATCCCAGCAGAATGGTCTTCGGTCCCCGGAGGACTCCAGGTAGGAAAGGTCCTTCCTTAGCCGAGGGCTCCTGGCCTAGATGTCCAGCAGGCGCTCGCAGAGCACGCGAGACCCAGAGCCTGCCTCCCAGGAGGCTCAAGGGGGGGCCGGTGTGCGAACATGTGTTCAGAACGTCTGGACCGAGCTGGTTGTCGGCGGTCATGAGTTCATCCCCGGCGTGGCCGGCCGGAGAAGGTGGGCAGCATGGGTTTGAGGAGGAAGCAGGTGGGGAGGGCCCAGGCTGTCGCAGAGATGTGACCAGGGTATTGCGTGTGCCGGAAAAGGAGTGAAGGAGAGTTTTGGGGGGGATTGGAAAAGATCGAAACCAAAGGCGAGTGGCCCGTAGGGGGCTGGGGTAGAGGCTTGGACTGAAGAGCCACGAGCGAGCGGAGGGCGGTGCTGGCTTCCAGAGAGTTCAGAAGAGACGGGCTCGGGAGGCCTGAGCCATGAGATCTTTCCAGCCTCCTCAGGACCCTGGAGCCCCCGGCCAAGCCCTGCCTCTCTCTCTGGCCTTCGTGTCGGAGTCCGCTGGTGGGCCTGCGGGTCGGTGTCCTCCAGGCCCCGCTCCCGGAGCTCCTGCCCGCATGGAGGCCTGCTGCTGCTCGAGTGATATCCCGCCCCTCGTGCCCGGTTTCTGTTTCCTCACAAAGATTTTCCCCTTCTGCTCTCCTCTGTGCTACCTGAGAACTTGCCGCCTGGATCGCATATTTTAGCACTTCCTTACATTTAATAAAGGTTTATTCAGTCAACAAATCCTTATTGATTGAGTGGCTGCCAAATGCCAGGCACTGTGCCGCCCTGTGGACGGAGCAGGGGGAGACACACAGCACGCGGGTTATTGGGGAAGTGCCGTGAAGTGACATTTATGGCACTGGAGAGGGAGACTAACCGGTGTCAGGGGAGGCCTGTCCGTGGCCGTGACAGTTACGCTGAGCTGTGAAGGATGAGGAGGCAGCCAGCGCCGCACGGAGGCTCTCCGTCCAGAAGGAGCTGGGGTCCTCCAGAAACAAATTGAAAGGACAGTGGAGAGCAGGGCAGGGTTCCCGATCGCTGAGGTCGCGTGGGCCGTGGAGGGATTTAGGTTTCCATCCGAGGGCCTCTGGGAGCCTCTGCAGGCCTGAGAGTGAAGGCAGAGGTGGTCTCGCTGCTCCGGGAGCTGCACAGAGAGCGGCCGCCACGGGGGAAGGAAAGGCCAAAGAAATGACCCAAGAGGGGGCTCCAGGTGGCCAGGGCCAGCGCGGTGGCAGTGGACATGGAGAATCAGGGGCCATTCGGAGAGATCCTTGTGAGCGGCCACATGGACGGATTGGTGGAGGCCGAAGGGAGAGAAGGGGACCGGAGAGTATCCCGGGTTCCCAGCACGGGCAGCAGGTGGGAGGGGCCAGGAGTCCCTTTGCAGAGCCGAGCCCCACAGAGGGAGGCCGAGGGGAAGAGGTCCCTTGTAAACAGACTGAGTTTGAGGCGACTGTGAGTCGTTCCCAGGGAGGCACTGGGCTGCCAGGACGGAACTTGGGAGCTGAGAAAATCCAGCGTGGAGAGGGACATGTGGAAGGACGAATGGAGCCCAGACCCGTGGCAATGGACGTGACAACTGTCAGCTTCCTAGGGTGGCGGAAGCCGTGCCCTCAGAACGTGGGACTTAGAACAAGAACTGTTTACTTCCACGCGCCTGGCAGCTTGAAGTCTTAACCCTGATGTCAGCAGGGACCCGCTCCTCCTGAAGCCGAGGAGCGGGTCCTGAAGCCGTCCTGGGACCATCCTTCTGTGCCTCTCCCAGCTTCTGCTGGCCCCGGGTGCTTCTTGGCTAATGGTGGCCTCACTGCAGCCTCTGCCTCCATCCCCACATGACCGTCTTCCCTCAGTCTGTGTACCAGTGTCCCTCTTATGAGGACATCCATCCTGCTGGCTTCAGGGCTCACCCTGCCCCAGCATGACATGATTTTCACTAACTACATCTGCAGCGGCCCCGTCCCCAAATGGTGTTGCATGTTGAGGGGTCAGGGATTAGGACTCCGACCTGTTTGGGCAGTTGACACAATTCAGCTCATAACTGCTGACCTAGAACAAGGGTGCAAAGAGCGAAGACAAGGGGTCCTTGGGCTTCGCCCTCACGGAGCAGGTGGCTGGAGGAGGACAAGCCAGCAAAAGAGACAGGACAGATGTGGGAGCGTGTGGGGTCTGACAGCCCCGACTGTGTGTTTCAAGACAGGAACGGGACGGGATGGTCACCTGTGGGAAGGACATGTGTCATAGAGCTGAGAAGCTGACCAGGGGATGTGACGTGACAACAGTCTGGACCGCGCCCTTGAGTGGAGCAGAGAGTGGAGTCCAGCTGGAGAAGGGCGAGAAGATGGGGTGGGGGGGGCAGAGGAGCAACAGGAGACGAAGTTGGAGATCTGGGGGGCCAGGGGCAGAGAAATGGGGCCACAGCTGCGGGGACATGAAGGGATGGAGGAAGGGTTTGGTTTCGTGTTTAGTTTGCTTTGTCCTTATGTTCTATTTTATTTTTTGAAATGGGAGAACCCAGAGCGTGCTTGTACGCTTGAATTAGCTGTTTTTGTGTCTACGCGTTTGTGTTGCACACGAGGAGTGTTCAGCCTGCCTTGTCACGTGGGCTCGTGTCGCCATCCCAGCCCCTCGGGGATAGGACCCTGTCTTCTATTGCTTTTGTCCCGCAGGCTTGTAGCCCGACGCTTGAGCATTGGTTCATCGTGTTTACAGCAAGAAACGTGTTCTGCTGTCCATGTCCCAGCGCGGCGAACGGCCGCCCCTCGTTTTCTAGTAGAAAATGGACTGAGAGCAGTCTTCACAGACCCTGTTCGGGTAACTTCAGTTGGCGAAACCCAAGTCTGGTGTTTCTTGCCGGAGAACATGCCCAAGTCCCCCTTGCGCCTGTCTTGTGTTTTGGCTTCGGCCTTGCACATCCTCGGGGAACAGAAACTGGGAAATGGGTTTCCGGAGGTTTCACACGGCCTGCTTCGGGGCATGAGAGCAAGGTGACTAATCAGTTAGGAAGGTCGGCGCTGTGAGACCAGTGTGTTCCCAAGACCCAACCTGGAGACAGGGGCGGGGAGACAGGAGTGGGGATGGGTGATCCTGCAGCCGCCCGCCTGCAGGGAGCTTTGCCGGAACCGGGGCAGGAGTTCATCCCCCCACCGAGGAGAGGCCTGACCTGCGTGTGAGAGGACACTCTCTAGAACGGAGACTGCGGAAAGGCAGGCAGATTCCGACACATGTGGAATAAGGGGGATTGCGTTGCTAGAGACAACCTGCAGTCATCTCATCCATTTACACCATCCACCATGGGGCCTGAGGTGACTGGCAGGGGACTTCCAGGGGATTCAGGAAGCCCTGGTGTGTGGGGGCAACTCTGAACACAGTGACCTCGGCCCCTTGTGGGACTGAAGGCCCCATGACACAGGGCAGTCTGGCAGGGATGTGCCTAAAGCAGCCTCAGGACCCCCCCCCACCAAGTGCCCGAGTGCCAGAGGACAGCAGCGTCCTTCCACAGGCACACGAGCTGCCAGCAACCGGGACTGGAGGGCACAGGGCCCCACGGGAAGGGGAGGTACCAGCAGAACCCCGGCAGCTGGGGACGCCAGCAGTGAGGGGACGGGGAAGACCCACCCAGATTCGGACTCTGGCAAGAGGATGTTTTGAGTCCAGACTGAGGACTCTGGCCTTCTAGAAGCACCTGGCAACGGTGCTGAATCCCCAGCTCGGAGCAAGTGAGGAAATGCCTCTTTACTCCCGAAGAATCAAGACTTTGTAACAAAACATGCTGGTGTTTGTTGGTTTTCTTCAGCGCTATGATCTGGAGACAAAAGATGAGCCATGAGAGCAAACTTAAAAGAGCAAGGTGGGGTGATGCTTTTTAAGTGGGGAGAATTTAGCTCAAAGCTCCAAGACGAGGAGGGTGTTTTGAGCACACTCTGGCTCTCTCCTCCCGTGCTGACTGGGTGAAGATAACCCAGACGGAGATGTCTCCCCAGCTCCCACCGCTCCCACTCCGGGCTCCTGAAAGGGTAGGAGAGTGGCGTCTTCTGGCATTGCTTAATCAAGTGGGAAATTTACAGAGAAAACAGAAGCTGGGCTAATGCATCTCATTATCAGCAGAGTCCCTTGAGCCACATTTTTTTTTAAGCTGTGTTCATATCTCATACTTTGAACCTGGTTTTCTCCAAAATGTACCCCTACTTAATCATGACACATTCTTAGAAAAGAAAATGCGCTCTGTGGTCTCCTTGGTTTTCATTACTAACTACATGTGAAAATTTCCCTTTGAATTTAGGTGGTTTCCTTCAGAAGCTCCGGCAGGTAACCTTGTCTGTCACATGAAGGAACATAATCCTACAGTCAGGGACGGGTTTATAATGGGGTTTGGACTGGTACCCAGATTATGGATCCAGGAACAGGGTTCTGTAATTATGCTATTAGAGGACTTTTTAGGAGACTATCTTTTTAGAAGCTGATGATTAAAAAAATTAGTGTTTCCTTACAAAAGTGTGATTCAGACTCCTAAGAAGGTGGATCATTGGCATTAACAGATTTGGGGTTGGATCCCCTTATTCTGGGTAGAGGCTTCTTGCCTTCTCTATTACTGAAAGTAGAACACCTGTATTTCAGAATTCCTTTGTAAAAACCAGGCATTCTCTAAAGATTGGTTTCCTGGGTCTTCAGTTACAAAAGATAACGCGTGAGTCTCTCTAAAGTGGTTACTAGTTCATCTGGTTGGAGTATAATGGCAATGAAGTCAATGGATGGGGCTCCCTGGAGGTCTATTCTAGACCTCCCCTTCATCTCAGCCGGCCATCTGACCACACTGCCTGCTTACGGGGAGGACCAAGCCCAAGAATGGAGGGATCACGGCCACACAGTACAAGAACCACAGGTCCCTTAGAGGGGGGCAGTCATGGCACCCCGGGTTTGAAAAATAGAATTTTATGGAGAGTTCGTGTAGAAGTAGCTGCCCGCACTTCCAAATTGCTAATGATCTCTCTCCCATTCTTCCTTTTCAGAGCCCCCGAGATCATCCTTGGTTTACCGTTTTGTGAGGCAATCGATATGTGGTCCCTGGGCTGCGTCATTGCGGAGCTGTTCCTGGGCTGGCCGCTCTATCCAGGGGCTTCCGAGTACGACCAGGTGGGTCCAGGGCGTGCAGGCGTCCCCAAGAAGCCCTTCCTTTACAGCCAGACACGCGGCTGGGTTATAGGCTGTTTCCTTGTCTCCCAAACCTCGCTTCTCAGAACAGCGCTTTTCTTGCTTTATTCCTCTTTCTTGTCCCTTTTTCCTCTGTTACTTCTTTCTTTCTCTATAAAATTGTCATCTTTTTCTCAAAGGCACCAGAGCCACGAGGACACCATATGTACAGCGGCAGGAAACGCCCTGACCTCGTTCTCATCTTCTCTTGCAGATCCGGTATATTTCTCAAACACAAGGTTTGCCAGCTGAATATTTATTAAGCGCAGGGACAAAGACAACTAGGTTTTTCAACCGTGACACTGACTCACCATATCCTTTGTGGAGGCTGAAGGTAGGAAGAGCGTCCCCTCCACTCCTCCCCAGGGCCTGACACTCAGGGATGAAGGGCACCGTCCAGTTAGTGGGGAGCTTTGGCCATTGGCACACAGATTGTGGCTTTCGCTTTGATTCAGTCAGCCGCACGGGAGAGGGGGCGACCGCTGTTGATGTATGAGGTGGATCAACTCGGATGTTCAAAAGCACCGCTTGGCTCGGCCTGCTGCCTGCAAAGCTCAGATCCCAAATTCTGGTGGCTAAACTCTGGGATATAATCCCAGTAAACCGCGATTTGGTGGGTTTGTGCTGGAGACAGAAATGAATCACCCCCTACCTCGAGGAGCTCTCAGTCCAAAGGGAGCCTGGATGCATGTGGCGAACCCAAGCCCGTCCACCCCACCCTGTCGCAAGGGCCCTGTCCCTGGTGGGCACAGAGTGTGGGGCCATAAGGAGGGAGCCTTGACTACTGCCTGGGACAGAAGATCTGGGAGGAGCATTTGAGCTGGGCCCGAAAGGATGAAGAGGGTCTTTTAGGCAGAGGAAACAGCCTCAGCAACATGGCATCCAAGGCTCTAGGGAGGGTCTGTTGGTCCCAGCCAGCAGGAGGTAAAGCGCACCGTTGCACACCGTAAACTCTCGGGTGGTTCTACTTTAACGGAAACATATTTTGCTTTCACTTTGATCTGTGCCTAGTAATTAAAATTAATGTATTTTCCTGGGAAGGAGAAAATAATGCAAGTCTTAAGTATGTTTTATGTTCATTTTAGGTGTTTCTTTTTTTGCAAGAGAGTAGGTGGGGTTTTTTGTTTGTTGGTTGTGTGTGGGTTTTTTTTCTTTTTTGACAAAAACCACAGCCGAATTCTAATATGATTTAATGATAAAGTATGGCCAGTCGTTGCAGATACAGAAAAGAGATTTGAGAGCCAAGCAAGCAACTCTGAGGCGGTTGAGGAGAGGGCTGGCATTTGGCAACTGTGAGAGTGAGCAGCTCAAGGTCAGGTCCAGTGAAAAAGAGTTCTGGGGTAGAGGAGGGTGAGGCCAGCCAGGGGCAGGGTTTGCTTCTGTGTCTTAGCAAGGAGCCTCACTCCTCCGTGTCTGGGATCAGAGCCTGGATCCTAGCAGCTCCAGGCATGGCATCCTTGAGTGAGATTTGGAGGATCAATTACCTGTGATCCATGGATGAGTCCAGAAACCCCTAATAATTGGAGATAGCCACTTCCGAGACCAAGGCCAGTGCAGGCACCGTATGTGCGTGACCCAGCCCCAGGCTGACTCTGCAGCCAGCTGCCACTTCTTGGCCATGCCACCTTGGCAGACTCCTTAAGCTTGCCATTCCTTTTTCTCCTTCTAGAACATGCGTTGGTCATCGTCCTACCTAGGATGGTTGCAAAGAATGGAATGAGCTCATGGGCTTTAGAACAGTGCCTGGAATGCAGTGAGAGCCTCTGGATGAGAGTTTGAGAAATAAAGTTGAGATTTATAGAACCATGTGGAAAAGGGCATCTGCTTTTCCACATGTGGAACCTCACCTTATCCCTTAAACTCAGGAGAGAATGAAGGTTATCAGGGATGGGGCATATTCTTGTTGGAACCTTCTGGATCTTATTCAGAGTAGGCCCCCGCCAGGCCAGGTGTCTGTGGGAAGGAGAGAAGAGAGAGAGGAGTTTGTGTGGAGAATGAGCAGGTCACTTTAAGAAGACCCGAAGTGTCCTCTGAAAGACGGGAAAAAGACTTCTCCATGAGAAGCAGAAGTTCCAGGGTTGGAGTCAGTGACGAGGAAAGAATTCACATGACCAATCAATCAGCTTTTGCCTCTTTTGACTAGACACCAGACGACCATGAAGCAGAGACGGGAATTAAATCAAAAGAAGCAAGAAAGTACATTTTCAACTGTTTAGATGACATGGCCCAGGTAAGCCCCATGGGTGAGTATGCAGTATTAGCCCTTTACAAACCAAGTGCAGCAAGACTTCTGCTAATACAAGATGGCGGGTGGAACTGCCGTGGTTGACCTTGACCTTGAACAGTGATACACCACTCTTAGCAAGAATACCATTGGGTTGGTGGAACATTTTCAAAACCTTACACTAGCTCTTTAAAAATAGTTTCAGTTGATTGGTTCCCATTTGTTTTAGAAAAAAAAAAAAAGTACTGGCCAATCTTAGTGATGTTTTCATGAGAAGAATTCAAGTTCCCGAGCACATTTGAGTCTCACGCCCAGGATTCAGTGTATTAATCCCCTCAGGCTGCTGTAACAAGGTACTACCACCTGGGTGACTTAGGGGACATTTATTCTCCCACACTTCAAGAGGCTAGAAGCTTGGCATTAAGGTACCGCCAGAACCAGCCCCCTCTAAAGGCTCTAGAGAGAAACTGAGGCCTTGGACCCATGCCTCAGGCCTGTGTCTGCTGGCCCCTGGCAGTCCTCTGTGTTCCCTGATGTGGAACTGCTTCACCCCGGCCTCTTCATCCTTCTTTATGTGGCCTTTATTCCTGGCTTTCCTCTTATCTGTGCACCCAAACCTCCCTCTTCTTTCTCTTATAAAGACACCAGCCATTGGTTTGGGACCCACCCTACCTCATATGACCTCATTTCGACTTGATTGACATCTGCGAAGACACTGTTTCCAAATAAGGTCACATTCACAGGTCCTGAGCATGAGGACCTAAACATATCTTTTGCTGCCACACAACTCAACCCACTTCAGTCAGTCTCTCTCAGCTCACTGGGGGGACCACAGGCTCTCACCTTTGTGCCCAGAGAAAATTCTAGAACTTTAGCTATTTTTAGTGGAAAGACAGTCTAAAATCAGGACAACCCAAAGAGAGTTTTTCTTAAAAGCAATGAGAAGTAAAGCTATAGACCAGTAAACACTCAGCACACTTCTTACTGAAGGTGAGTGTAACCAAAAATCATGATACTGAGTAAAGGATACTTGTCGGTTGATTTGAAGCTTAGATTGCCTGAGAAAACTGAAATTGCTTTCCAGAGCATGCCTTGGAAAATAATAGAAAGGACCACAAAACAAGTCTTTCAAAATCTGCCCTAGGCTTTCTCTTGGAAGAAAAATCTGGTGTTCAGATATCCTCCTTGCCTTGGCCAGAGGTAAGCCCCGTAAAGACAGGGCTGAAATTAATTCTGGCCCTAACTCAGGGCACTGCCAGAGAACACAAACACTATAGACAGAGGAAGAGGTCACATTGGCCTCTGCAGGTTAAATAAATAACCCTTTTTTGTATTTCATTTTTTACTACTTGGTCATAGTTACTGTTTTTGAGTTGTGGTAAAATATGCATCACATAAAACTGACCGCATTAGCCACTGTTAAGGATCTAATTCAGTAGTACCAAGTACATTCAGTAGTACCAGCTCCATTCAGTAGTACCAAGTACATTCAGTAGTACCAGCTCCATTCAGTAGTACCACATACGTTCAGTAGTACCAAGTACATCCGCATTGCTGTGCAGCCAGTGCCCAGAAGTCTTTCCATCTTGGGATTATTTTTAATGAGGTATGATATGAGGTACATTTCAACTCAGCTGATGGAAGCAGGAACAGTGCACATCCTGTCACTGTGTGTTTTTGGGTACCGGCCCCAGCCTGCGCCCTTGGCCTCCCTCGGCCTCCCCTGGAGCAGCCACAACCAACCTATAGGCAGTAACAGCCCGCGCAGGGGGCAGGAGCCCCGCACAGACAGCCTCCTGGGGACTGGGAACGGGAGACTGTGAGAAGGAAATGGAGTTGCAAGCAGAGAATAAGGGTGGTCGGGGGAAGGGGGAGGCACAGCAGGGTTTTGGTGACCTGTCCCGATTTCCCTCCAGGTGAACATGACAACAGATTTGGAAGGCAGTGACATGTTGGTGGAGAAGGCAGACCGGCGGGAGTTCATTGACCTGTTAAAGAAGATGCTGACCATAGATGCTGATAAGAGAATCACTCCAATCGAAACCCTGAACCACCCCTTCGTCACCATGACACACCTACTCGATTTTCCCCACAGTACACAGTAGGTGTCCCGCTCAGTGCTTTTCACCAGGGGTCAGCAAATGTTTCCTTTCAAGTCCCAGGTAGTAAATATTTTAGGCTCATAGAGTAGCTCTTGCCCTTACAGCTGAAAGCAGGAGGCCAGTGAATGAGGCTGCGTTTCAATCAAATGTTATTTGTAAAAACAGGCAGCAGCCAGGTGGGGCGGCCCGGGGCCACACTTCGCTTTACACCAAAAAGGAGGGACTGGTGGAGGCGGGAGAGCATGGGGCGGGATGAACCAGCCCCTGGGACCTATGCGTAAAGGGAGTGCTGGGAAGGTGAGCATCTGCGAAGCAGAGCCACCTTCGGTGCCACAGGTCACGCCCAGAACCCTGCTGGAGTGGCCTCGGTCTAGTGGGGATTCCGGGATTCCGGTTGGTTCAGTCATTCATCCATTCGGCGGGCTGTGTGCTGTGCCACCGGCAGGTACTGTGTGGGGCAGAGCAGACGGGAGCCCCCACCCACTGGGGTTCCCAGCCCGTGGGTGAGAGAAAGTCACCAAACCCGTGATCCCCAGAGAAACGGCTGTTACCAGGGAAAGTAGGCTGCTGTGGGGGCTGGGCGGGGCAGCCCCTGTGGGGTGACTGCGGGAGGACGGGCAACAGGGCACCAGGGACGAGGCCGCCAGGGGCAGGAAGGGCGCTGCCTGCGTGGGGCCTCCCAGGGTGGGTGGCATGGGGGCGGGGCTTCTGGGGAGCGAAGAGGCCTCAGGATGAGCCAGGCAGGGCCCCGTGTTAAGGATGGGGGTTTTCATCCTTCAGTCCCACAGAGGGACTTCTGAGCAAGGGATGTCTGGTCCGAGTTACGCTGAACAGAGACCTTCCTGCCGCGGCTCCATCTGGCCAGAGGAGCTGGGAGAGCAAGGGCCCGTCCGGGTTGGCAACGGGGAAGTTGCGGGTGGCCCTAGAGCTGTTTGAGGCGAAGCAGCAGCCAGTTTAGCCAGTTGCAGGACTGGGCAGGGGAGAAACAGGAGTGACTAGAGGGGCCCGAGGGGGTTCTTCTGATAGGAAGAGACTAGAACAGTTTCAGATGCCGGCATGAGGTGTCTGTGGTGAGCGAGGAATTGAGGAAAAGGATGCAGACATTCCCAGAGGGGCCGGGTGGGGGCCAGGAGCGCAAGGCCATTGTCACCAGGCTAGGGAATGACAGCGGGCCACCGGGTTGAGAAGTAGCTGAGAAGCCGGAGTGCCTGATGTCCGAAGCCTCCGCCAGTGGGCCGGGCCTGGGGCACAGTGGAGGAGCGAGGTGCCACAGGCCGCAGTGATGGACGGTGAGAGGGGGTGGCAGGATGAGGGGAGTGTTCCAGAAGACTGAGACCCAACACCAAGAGCAAGATGTTTGGCCACATTGGTTTCTTCTAAGGCAACTCTGCCTGGCTTGTCGATGGCCCTCTCCTCCCTCCCCCTCCCTGGGCCTTCTGTACACATCTGTGTCCTGATTTCCTCCTCCTCGGGGAACTGGATGGAGCCCACCCTGACAGCCTCATTTTATCTATCAAAAGATCCTGTCTCCAAATGCAGGCCCATTCTGAAACACTGGGCTCAGCACCTCAACACAGGGTTGGGGGGGCGTAATTCAGTCCATAAGGGAGGGTAACGAGGGGTAGCACTTCAGCCTCTCAACCTCGAGGTTCTTGGGATGTGACAGAATAAGAAGTCCCATCCCCGAGTGTGTGTGGGGAGAAGGTGTGCTCGAGAGTGTGCCCGATTTCAGTTCAGGTTAGGACATCGGGATGCATGGGGAGGCTGAGCATGCGAGAGACCTCTGCCCATCCTGGCCGGCGCTCAGGCTGGACTTGACCCTCTCCGAGCGGCAAGAAATGAGTGGGTGGCCCCCTCCTCACCGCCTCTAATTTCAGTGCTTGTCCTTATCGGTTGACACTGAGTAAGTCAGATCACATTGCCACGACCAGTGTTTCCTTGGTTTGAAACAATCACAGCCTCCGGTACAGAGAAGGAACTCAGACCCCTCCATAGCAGACTCTCACTGCAGAGTTTGTCCTGCTTCTGGGGTGGTAGGGGTAAGTCAAGCAGTCAGTCTACAGCAGAAGGAAGGCACACTTGGTGATTTACTGAGATCAGTCTTTCCATATTCGGGGCAAAGTGAGACACTTGTGGAACAGCGTGGCAGGAGGTGGAGTCCTGCTCTCTAGAAGGCTCCCATCAGCCATCTGCACAGTTGATGACACAGTCCCCCACAGAAAGTCGGGTGTGGTTGAACGACCTCAGGGCCCTGCTCGTCTCTGGGTCCCGTGAAGGAAATGGGAATAAAATGTTTCATTGTACTCGATGAAGACCAAGCTCGGAGACTATGAGCATCAGTTTCAGGTGCAGAATTTGGTGTAGGTCCAAGAGGATTCCTGGCAATTTAGAATTCAGAAAATGGGCCCCAGAAGGAAAGACAGGTCTTTGAGCCCACCTAAGCTTACCTGAGAGTAGGCCTAACCCCTCAGGGGCCCTAGAACTGGCTGGGAAGACCATGAGAACTATAGGGCAAGAAGAAACCTCCAGCCCATACTGCTGAGGACCACCCCCAACCTTGGGGCTGGGCCACAGCTGCCCCAACATCCAGATTAACAGGTGAAAGGGACCCCTTCTCCATAGCAGGGGGCTAGTGCACAAATTCCTTAAAAACCATTCTCACAGAATTAACCTGAAGTGCAAGTGCTTGCCTGTCTTCATGAAACTCTAAACTGAGACCACTTCAGTTAGAACATTCATAGTCTAAAAGCTTTAGGTTGAATTGTCATAAAACCATATAATGCGTTTAAATACACTCCAAAAAGAATACAAAACCCATCCTTTTGTTCTTTCAGCTTCCACATGAAAGCACTTAGCCGTTTGCTTGGTACTTAGTAGCTGCTCCAAGCACGTTGGCATCACCAGCATTCTTGCTAGTTTTTAACTCTTAGCTACCATAGAATAGGTTTTCCTTTCTCTCCAGGGTCATCAGTCAGTAAGTGTTTATTCCGTGTGTGTAGTGTGGCCATTCTAAGTAGTCATTAATTCAGAAAGGAAGGATTCTCTGAGCGTGTCCAAGTTCGAAACATCGGTCATGGAAAGGATGTTTGGGGACAGCCCACATACACCCGGTTGGCTCAAAATCTAGCAAACCCATAGGATGTGCTATTTGTAATCTTGTAATTACAAATGTAATCTTGTAATTACAAATGTAACCCATTTGTAATCTTGAAGTAGTGGAAAATGAATATTTATATTCTTTTATTACATTATTTGTAACATAAGTATTTAAAATTGAAATTTAAGTGCTGTTTCATTATCCTGAATGTTAGCACTGGAGGAAAAGTAAGTTTCATGAGAAGACAGAAGTGAATGAGAAACAATGTATAAATTCTGAGGGATACTCTATGGGGGATTTTCAGGAACTCAGCATGGAAGCCCCTATGGCTTTCCTTTTCCTCCATGCTGGTGTCAGCAACATTTTTATACTTTACTTTCCTAACTAGGATTCTATTTTGATTCACAGATGCCATGGAGGAAGAGAATGAGGGAGATAATTTTTATTTCATGGAACTGGGCAAGATTGAGAAAAGCGAAAGGGAGGGTGAATCGGGAGGTTGAGGAGGCTGTATAGGCACTCGTGAAGACTGCTCTTCACCTTGGCAGATGACATGTCTGTCCTCTCTTAAAACTTCATCCTTACTCGTGAGACAGGCGCAGCAATCCTCTCTCCCTCTTGTAGTTGTAGGACTGAATGAAAGAATGCTTGCAAACACCTGCCACAGTTCTCAACCAGTGTTAACCACGATTACTAATTACCACTAGTATTACTGTTCCCGTTACACGTGCAATCCCAGGGGGGACAAAGAGTGGCGACAGGGACAAGGTGCTGGGTTGGCTCTTTCCTTGGCCGTCCCCTAGATGGCGCTGGTGCCCCAGAAGCGCGAGGAGTTGTCTTTGGTAAGACAGGGCAGGTCAGAAGCTGCTATTTCATGTCCCCAGTCAGAAACCACCCTGAAGGCCAAGAACAAGCGGTGAGGTTGGTTCAGCAGATCAAGGGTATGAGGAAAATACAGTGAGAGCCGTCACGTCTCTTGTGCTATGGAGAACCATTACCCGTCCTGCATGGGGGAAGGGAGCATAAAGCAGCGGGGACAGTTTATCTGAATAAAGGGGACTCTTGCAAATGTAGATAGACTAAAGTTAAGTTTCCCCCATTCTTTCTTACCGCATTAATGTTGCTCTCCCTTTCTCTCCATTTTCTCCCCTCTCTCCGTTACCTTCTTCTCTTTCCCTCATGCCTCTGCCTTTTGCACGCACAGCGTCAAATCATGTTTCCAGAACATGGAGATTTGCAAGCGTCGGGTGAATATGTATGACACGGTGAACCAGAGCAAAACCCCCTTCATCACGCATGTGGCCCCCAGCACGTCCACCAACCTGACCATGACCTTCAACAACCAGCTGAACACTGTTCATAACCAGGTGAATGGGGAGCAAAGGGGAAGGCGGGCAGGGCTGACGGTGAGCATCAAGAATCGTATTTCCCCCCAAACCTAGTCAGGATATCCTATACAGGAGACACTGTCATACGCAGAATTCCTCTACTATGTCAGAAAGTATTTACTTCCAAACTTACTTCCTTTGAGACACCCAGGCACTCTGTATAGACTGCTGGTCCCACAGAAAGGTCCCAGAAAGGATGCTCTTGGGATGCTCTTTCTAAGATGGTACCTCTTCGTGTTTCCCTCTGTCCCGATGTGAGAATGACATAAAGCCTCTTGCTCTAATGGCTTTGTGTCTGACATCTGCCCAGTAAAGAATTCGAGCCCAGGAAGGGACGTGCAATACAGACCCCTCCCCCTTGTCCCCCGCACGATGGGGTCCACATGATCTCTCAGGACAGATAAAACCCATCCTTTCTCCAAGTCACAGGGAAAATCAGTTCGTCAGTCTGTCACCAGAATCCCAGCAGCTGGAACCAGAAGGTTTTCTTCTCACACATTTCCAACTTTTTGCAAAAAATTAGCAGAACCCCGCACCTCACGTGTTATTTAAAATATGAATGATGCCCAGGAACTATTTACTGAGTGAGTAATCTCCAAATCCTAGTCCAGGCTGCCTCTGATATCTAAGAGAATTTTGCTTTTATTCCCAAATTCCGGTCTTCCCACTTTCCCCAAAGAACTAACAATCCCTAGATTTCTTTTCAACCTCATCAAATCTGCAGTGGTCACATACCCCTCCAGAGGGAAGGAGTGTCTGCGTTCCAATCCTGAAATAGGACACCTCGGCTACCAGCGCCCTACTTCTCTGCCCCACCTCCCTGGTCTCTAGGCCAGTCCTGCAGCATACTGAGTTGCCCTCTGTCCCCCTGCCTATATCCAGGAGGGGCCACCTGGGGTCTGCCACCCCCGGGGCCATTGGTATTCTTCAGACTCTCCCTAGGGGGAAGAGCCCGGCCAAGACCTGAAGTCCAAAGAAATGAATGCGCCCCTCCCCCCACCTCCCAGGGCCTGGCCCAGCGCTCAGGCTGTGTTCACAGCCAGACCTATGAGCTGCTTGACAAAATACCACCGTGGTTTTGTCCCTCATCTCCAGAACCCCGTCACATCAGCTGGCGGAGGCAGGGGGGGGTTTGTTTTAAGATTTTATTTATTTATTTGAGGAGAGAATGAGTGAGCGGGGGAAGGAGCATAGAGGGGGGACAAGCAGACTGCATGCTGAGGGCGGAGGCCGACGTGGGGCTCCATCTCATGACCCCGAGATCGCAACCTGAGCCAAAACCAAGAGTCTGACCCTTAACCGACTGAGCCACGCAGGTGCCTCTGGATGGGTTAATAGGACAGAGAAGTTCGTTTAAATTGATAGCGGGGTTCCGTGTGGAGCACAGGGGACGCAGGCGAGACCCTGAAGCACAGAGGCGTGGAGAGAACACTGTGGGCCGTAGGCTGTGTGTGAGTCAGCGGGGCCCGCGCGCGCACCATGCTCGCCCGCAGTGAGTGGACTCTGGCTGGTGCCATGAGCACAGCGAGCAGAGGGAGAGAAATTTGGAAGGGAGGGCTGGCCAAACCATGGGAAAGGCGTGCCAGACTGACGTGTGTGGACAGCGTTCATTAGACAGCAATTGGAGACTTGGTGGTGGTGGTGGTGGTGATAGGCACAAGGTAGTCTTTTGGAAAGAATGTTCTAGCCTCAGCCCCAAGAAGAATTAGAAAGGGAAAGTGGAGGCCAGAACTCACTAAACAGCCCAGGCAGCAGGAGAGAGACCCCCAGCTAAAGAAGCTGGGATTAGAGTCAGGTCCCATGGATGAGTTGAAGGAGGCAGCCACGGGAGGTGGAACAGGCCCCTCGTGGGAACCTGGAGCATGTTGGTCCCCAAGGAGGGGAGCCCAGGGGACAGTGGGAAATGTGTATGGGGAGGGGCCTCCAGGACAGGTGGGGCTGCAGAGAGAACAGAGAGGAAACACAAGGCATGTCATCGGTAACGAAACACAGATGCTCGCACACACGCATCCCATGTACATTCCCGGTCACGCTACCCAGAGGCCCAAAACAGCCACTTGCTGTGACAATACGTATCTTAAAATCCAAACATGTGTGCCACCTAATGTAGTGATTACTTTCAAGCAGATTAGTTTGCTTTGCACAAAAGTTCACCATAAAGTCTAAATATTGAAACAAATAAAAATGTAAAATGAGGGGCACCTGGGTGGCTCAGTGGATTAAAGCCTCTGCCTTCGGCTCAGGTCATGATCCCAGGGTCCTGGGATTGAGCCCCACATCGGGCTCTCTGCTCAGCAGGAAGCCTGCTTCCCTTCCTCTCTCTCTGCCTGCCTCTCTGCCTACTTGTGATCTCTGTCTGTCAAATAAATAAATAAAATCTTTTTTAAAAAAATGTAAAATGAATTGGGGATTTTTTGGTAAAGTGAGATTTTATCCTTCTTATCAATTTTGAGATGTATACGTACCTTCTTAAAATTCTATTTCTGCGTGTGTCCAAGATACCCTTGTGGCTCTTGCCTCCTTATCCTTCAGTCCACGGAAGCTCTAGCAGCAAAGCTTGTAGGCCATGTTGAATCTGAGGACACTGGTGCCCTCCTCCCCCTAGCGTGTGCAGGATCAGTGTAAAGAAGGCTGAGACGGGGCAAAGCCAGATAATTTCCAGTTCAGAACTGATTGCTTCCATGGACATTCATTCTCAAATGATGTCTCTTTCCAAAAGACGCAGGAGAGGACGTAATTTCAGAGTTGATTTAACTCCTCTCCACTTAAATTCTCCTGACCCACCGGCACTCTCCTCTCTGGCTTCCAGCCTTCAGAGCCTAACACTAGTGTAAGAATGCCCCAAACTCAACCAGGAAGCCCCGGGCTCAGTGTGTCCCTCTCCCTGGCTGTTTCTAGAGCGTGTTAATTTGCAGTTACGTGCTCTGCAGCCGTCTGAGCAGCTCTGTAAGCAGTACTCTCCTTAGGCCTGAGCAGGAGGGCCCCCTTCCAAGGCCCACCGCAGCCTTCCTGTGTGTGTGTCTTTCCGTGCCTTCCCCTGTGCCTGCAGGCAGCCTCCTCCTGGCTTCATCCTCCCAAGTACAGACTGTGCCACCAGCCCCAAGGGAAGGGGCGTATGAACAGAGCTTGCATGTGTGAGCTGGCAGGTCCACATACATGCACCCAGAGCACCCAAGTTGTGGGTTGGAGCTGGGGCAGGAAGAGAAGGCAGGCAGGAGGTCAGCTCTCATCTCCTCCCCTGGTCCCCTCCCATTCCTCATCCCATCACTATGTTCCAGTGCAGAGCCCAGGGAATCTAAGAGTCCTGAACTCAAACCTGGCCTTCTAGATAGTTGTGAAGTACATTTGTCAAAGTGGAAAGGCAGAACATAAATAGTTCCTGGCCTGGTTTTTAACTTTGCAATTTTTAGACCTCCTTTACGCAAGCTTCCGTGTGCCCTCTCATCCAAGCCCCGCCAATGTTAGGAATTGGCGTGAGTGGAAGCACCAAAGGTGATTCTGTTGTGGCCGCAGGTGCCTGCTTCTCCCTGGGACTTCAGCAGTATCTCCACCCTCCTCTGTTTTCGCTTTTTGGCTCTTGGTTTTTATTCGTTTGCTATTCTTTTGAGTTCATTTATTTGCTTGAGACTCGTGGCTCCCAGCATACCACTTCCCTCATTTTTTATTTTTGTTTATTTTTGTTTAATCCCCATCACTCCTTTAGGCTCCCACCTCCACCAGTGCCACTCTTTCCTTAGCCAATCCCGAAGTCTCCATACTAAACTACCAATCTGCACTCTACCAGCCCTCAGCGGCGTCCATGGCCGCAGTGGCCCAGCGGAGCATGCCGCTGCAGACGGGAACAGCCCAGATCTGTGCCCGGCCCGACCCCTTCCAGCAAGCTCTCATCGTGTGTCCGCCTGGCTTCCAAGGTGAGGACCAGCAGACGCGGCCCCTCACCTGCTTCTTACCGCGGGACCTCCAGGGCCCTGGTACCCGCAGTTTCCTGGCGTCACTGAACTTGAGGGCCCCTCTCCTGCTTCAACCAGCCTAGAAACAAGAGGACTTAAGCCTCAGCACCCAGTTGTTTTTCTCCCCACCTGCTGGTGTTTTGGTCCCTGGCCAGCTGTCTGTAAAGGGGCGTATTATCTGCGCTTCTGTTGTTAGGCTGATGTCAGCTTACGTTTTGTCCGATAAAATATCCTCTGGGCGGGTTATCAGGAGAGAGTTGCCACTCTGCCAGCTAATGCAGCCTCCGTTCTCATGCAAAACACAAATCTCCCTGAAAAGTACCTCCCAGGCCGGTCCCCCGAATGATTCATGAGCCACATACCCCAACGCTCTTCTGAGAGCTCTAAGAAGCCAGAGTTGACGGTGCCCAAGGTTACCGTGTATCCAGAAATCTCAAGTGTTTATTTCTGCTCCCCCCACTGTGTACACGTGCGTGTGGCGGCTCAGTTTCAGAGTCATTGCTGTTCCAGTGGATTCGGACACTCTTCCCGACACCACTGGCTCTGACAGACCCCAAGTGTATTTACATGTTAGAAGCCACTCTTCTGCTGTGATTTGTTGGCATAACTATTCCCCTTCAGGCTTTTACAGACTCCTTAATTTGACCTTCTGATCTCCGAAAATGTTCAGAGTTGGGTTTTTTGTGGCTTTAAAATTTTTAAGTTAGAAACTAAAGGGGAGACTTGCAGAGGACCAGGTGACAGCTGGCGAGGACTGGAGTTGGGGGGAGAGGAGAACTGACCAGATGGCTAGGAAGGTTCTCCACATCCAGTGGTTTCTGACCCCCCCAACAACCCCTCTCTCCCTTGCCCGGGTCTGGAACAGGATTGCAGGCCTCGCCCTCGAAGCACGCTGGCTATTCCGTGCGAATGGAGAACGCCGTGCCCATCGTCACTCAAGCCCCAGGAGCGCAGCCTCTTCAGATCCAACCAGGTCTGCTCGCCCAGGTAATTCTTTCTTTATTATTACTCGTACTACCATTATCCATGTTAATGTTGTTCACAAAAGAGATATATCTCCACTAATTCCTTCCTTGGTGATGAGTAAGGCGCTTTGACTTATTAGAATAGATCAGTAATATTCTGAATGATCCCCAGGTGAATCACCTTCCTACGTATCTTGCTTATAATTCCACAAAGAAATTTAGACACAGGGAGAGTCTGGGGAAATTATTATTACTATTGTAGCTTTATAATGCAAATTAATATGGGAGACATGGGTTTTAATCCTAACTCTGCTAATAACTTTGTGACCTAAGGCAAGTCAGTTAACATTTCTTTGCCTTGAATTTCTTTCTGATAAAATAGAAATGATTTTTTAGAGCCAAAAAGAGCCTTGGAGATTATCTCCTTATTTCATACGGAGCTGAAAAACCGGGATCACAGAAGCTGTGAGCTGGAACCTTCCTTATCTGTTCACATAGGTACTCTGAAGGTAGAATGAGAACACAGAGGTGAAAGTGGTTGAAAATGTGTGACATGTTGTGGAGATTTAAGGCAACAGAATGACACAGTGATTAACAGTCATCCGTCTTTAACGGCAGTCGAACAAATACATCACCATTATGCCAGACGCTTTATAGTTGTTAATTGATTTAATCCCCACAACAGCATGATAAGTAAGGTATCTGTCTCCGGGTGACAAATAGAGAAAACAGGCACAATCCCCGCCTCAGAGTCCCATGGCCATCCGGTGAGAGAATCAGGGCACAAACCCTTCTACAGAATCGTTTCCGGGCAGCAAGGACTGCTTAACCTAAATGTTGTTAGTTTAGAAGCACATTAATTTGTAAATAAAGTAGGTTCCCAAAGCCTATTCTCAGAGTGTTCCTACAGACAGTTAATATATGGTATCTTCTGTTGAATAGAAGTTTCTGGGCTTAATTTTAATGTAGCGGGATTGCAGAGATGTGTTTGGGCTCCCTACTCAGTTGGCCTTTCTCATGGCCCCGCTGTCTTAACTCTTAAAAAGCTGACACCCTTCTGGCTGTCTGGGAAAGCCTCGTTCCCATTTTGTTCTTCAAAATTTCCTTGTCAGCTTCATCCCTTCACTTCCCATATGAACTTAACCATCAGTCTTACAAACAGAACAATCACTGGCTCAGAGTTACACAGCATTTAGCAACTGTCATTACAAAACAAAAGGCCCTGAGCTATATTTGCTGGACTTGGGTTAAATTTTGTATTTACCTGAGGAAAAGCTGACATCCTTACGGTGTTCAGTCACTTCATGCACAAACACAGCACAGCTATATATTTATCTTTTACTCTTTTCATTAGAAGTTTCCCTTTTTTGGAATAATTCCTAAATATTTAGCAGGTTTTGTCGCTATTAATAATTTTATTAATTTTCTTTCCTGATTATTTGTTTTTGGTTTCCAGGATGAAACCTGTTGGCTCTACTGAGTTTGTTATATCTAGCAGTCCTTTTTTAAGATTTTATTATTTTATTTGAGAGAGAATGCGCGTGTGCATGTGTGCACACGAGCAGGGGGAGAGGGAGAAGCAAACTCCCCGCTGACCAGGGAGCCTGACACGGGGCTCCATCCCAGGACCCTGAGATCATGACTGGAGGCACCCAGGTGCCCCTATCTAGCAGTCCTTCTAAACTCTGAGTAGTTCTGGTTGTTTCTGTGAATTCCCGTGGATTTCTTATGGATTCTACCTTCTTACTAGCTTTGTTTCTTCCTCGACAATCCTTCTTCCACTGTGCAGCAGCACCTCAGAGCCATGTTCAACAACAGTGTGGACACTGGACATCCTTGACTGGTACCTAACTTTAGGGGAAATTCTTCTGTTTGCCATACTTTGTTTGCCATTGGCATTTGACAAAAACTTTATCAAGCCTGCTACCTTTTGAATGGAGTTATATCACATTTCTTTATGCATTTATTAAAATACTCATGTGTTTTTGGTTCATTCATCTGCCAATATGACAAGTTGCATTAACAGGTTTTTAATGTTAAACCCGTCCTTGTATTTCTGAGATGAGCTTCATTTGATCACGTGTGTTTGATACGCATTTACGCTTTTCAATACTGGATTGTTTGTAAATACTGTGGTTAGTGTTTTTCATCTATATTTCAGAAGTGAGAAGTCGCCTATAATTTCTTTCCCTTATAAAATCCTTATCTAATTTGAGCTTCGCGGTCATCCCAGTCTCATACAGTATGTTGGATATTATTACCCTCTTCTTCTGTGTTCTGGAAAACCTATTTAAAGTGGACATTTATCACTCTTCATCTCTGTTCTTATGTCCAAAATGACACTGCAGTGACCACTGCCACCAGTTTCTGGTGGCCTGCAGAGTTGTGTTGCTGAAAGTTTATAAACGGAGAACCTTCCATATTTAAAGTAGGCCTTCTACTTCTGCCTCTCTCACCAGCCCTCATAGCTTCCTTTTGCTCACACAGTTTGGTAGGAGGGAGTTTGGAAACGGCCAAGATCAAGAGAAAAACTATAAGCTCATTCCAGGGGCCAACTATCTTGTTCATATTTTCTCTGACTGGCAGAAATCCAGACCAGCTTCCCAGTGCTCCTCCTCTGTGAGCCAAAACCTATAGAACTTGCACATACTTACAGATTTTTTTGTTTGTTTGCCCACTTAACCCTGGCAAGCCAGAAATCATTTCTGAAAGAAACAATAATTAGCATTCTTATTAGCTAACCTAGGCATTCTTCATTATTCAGTTTGGGGGAAACCAGTAGGCTCAGCATTTCTGAATTTGCTTGTCCTTTAATCATAGTAGGGAAGAGCTTTACCTTTGCCTACTTGAAAGAGAGTCCTTAGAGTGCTGTAAATCTCCAAGTGGATTTAACCTAAAGCTCTAATTGGGAGAGGGAACAAAAAAATACATGTACAAAGAGTTTAGTCTCTACAGTGTTCATAACACGGAACTCTAGGGGCAATTTGAATGTTCACCATAGATTTGTTAAATAAATTGATGTGTGTGCATAAAATGGAACACCATGTAGCCATTAAAAGGACACGATAGGGGCACCTGAGTGGCTCAGTCAGTTAAGCGTCTGCCTTCGGCTCAGGTCATGATCCTAGAGCCCCAGGATTGAGCCCTGAGCCAGGCTCCCCGCTCAGCGGGGAGTCTGCTTCTCCCTCTACCCTTCAACCCGTCATGTGCTCTCTCTCAAATCAAATCTTTTAAAAAAAAAAAGAACACGGTAGACCAATGTGTCTCAACACAAAGATTTCTTACATTAGGTTAAAAAAAACTTCCTGCACTATCCAGTGTCACAGTGTGTTTTTCTGTCCACTGGTTGTTTTCTGTTCACTTAATCCACGGCAGTATGTCAGCCTAGAAAGGTAGAGCTCTCCTGGTATTTTTAATTGGTGCCTTCAAAGGATGAAAGTAAGCTAACTTATAAAACTCGTTTGGTGGCTTTTTTAAAAAGCAGTAACTAAACATTTAAACTACACCTTCATTTTCTTCTGGGTAAATTTCTAGGTATCAGGCAGAGGCTTCCCAAATATGATTCCTTACCTTAAGTATATCCAGCAAGTGGGTATCACTCTTTTTACAAATATTTAAACCTTTCCAAGGATTGTATTTAAACCTGTCAAGGACTGTATTTGTGAAAGTTTAGAGATGGAGTCTTCTGAATACATTCTTCTCATTCATTTTGTTCGCTTTGCCTCCCCGCCCCCCACCGTCCAGCAGCCTCTCACGGGGTGCCCCAAGGACGTGTGCACAGAAGGCCAGAGTAAACTCACACCCTCTTGTGTCAGTGATCCGGGAGTGGTATTCCCAGACTCTTACCAATACAGCCTTGTTGGTACTGCCCAACGGCAGCTGGCACCTCTGTCCTCTCAGGCCTCAAGCCAGAGCTCACACCCAGACCACCATCAGAAATTGGGAACGAGTCGTAAAGACAGAGAGGTGGGAAATACAGGGCTCAGATGAGATAGTATTGAATTTATCTCACTTTTCAAATGGCGGGGTCCAAAACCCTCTTCGACTTGTTCCAGCAAGGCTGGAACAGGAATTTGGAGCTCTCTCTCACCCCCCCACCCCCCACCCCTGTCCAAAATATGGAGATTCATGAAAGACTACAGCCTTTCACGACTAAGGTGCCTTCTAGCCAGTCGAGTCCTGTTACCCGAATCCCTTTAAATGCTTCCCTAAGGACAAACAGTTGGCTGGAACTTCTTAAACTGTCCAAAATCTAAAACTTCACTGCTTCTCACTCAAAACCTCCTCTGGTAACATTTTTAGCAATGAGTCTGTCTAACCTTTCTGTCTTGCTCTCTGCTTCTGTCTTGCTTGGCGTCTGAATTGTTCATGAATAAGGAAGGCTTTTCCATGCTACTTTCATGCATTTACCACCAGTCCCTGATCTTCAATAGAGGCATCGTTTCTGTGTATCCTTGCTATGAAGAGAGGTAGTGTGCTGGCTGAGGGCAGGAGCTCTGGGATTTGAGTGCCTACAAGTCAGAGGCCAGTCCCACCACCTGCCAGCTATATGACTTTAGGGAAGTTATTTTTAATTTTTCTTTCAAAATAATACATGCACCTAATTTTTAAAGTTAAATGAGTCCATAACCTTACAAGAAAATAGTGTCCTGCTCTATCCCATCCCCAATTTCCAATCCCCCCAAAATAACTTTTCACTGTTTTGTCACTTAACTCCAAGTTTCTAAATAGCATGCTTAAACTACTTTTTTCTGACATTCCCATTTTGGAATTTCCATCTTACTGTGGAAGATGAAGACTTAGCCCCCAAACCACGCCATTCCCACAGCACCTGCCCAGTCATGCGCTCTCCCTCTCTTTCTCTCTCTCTCACTCAACTCTCTTCCATTCTCCCATTCTTCCCATGGAAATATCTTATTCAACCACTCTGCATTATTTACATAATTATCATCTTCAGTATTATATACTGTTCTCTGCTGAGCTTCGTAATATATTCTGATTCTGTTCCTTTCCTATGCAACTTGTTTGTCCTGGAGTTAATGGTGGTTTCATTTTTCCATTGGCTTAGTTTCCTCCCTCTTAAGACTCTCCTTGTCCACAGTGGTCTGAAATTTTGTGACTATATGCTTCCTCATGGGTCTTTTTTCATACATTGTCTTGGACCCTGTTTGCCCTTTCAGTCTAAAAGTTTTTTATTTTTTCCTTTAAGTTTTTCCCCTCCATTTTTTCTCTCTCTTCTTTCAGTATGGAACACTTCGAGAATGTGCATGGCATCCTTGTGCAGGGGCCGCGCTCGTCTTCTCCATATTGTTCCAACTTCAGTATGTGTGCCGCCGAAGCCAGCACTTTCTCTGATTCCTCTTTGTGAAATTCTTCTTTTAGTGTGAAAATGTGAAAATCTTTTTTTAAAGATTTGATTTGAGAGAGAGCACATGAACGGGTTGAAGGGTAGAGGGAGAAGCAGACTCCCCGTTGAGCGGGGAGCCTGGCTCAGGGCTCAATCCTGGGGCTCTAGGATCATGACCTGAGCCGAAGGCAGACGCTTAACTGACTGAGCCACCCAGGTGCTCCTATCGTGTCCTTTTAATGGCTACATGGTGTTCCATTTTATGCACACACATCAATTTATTTAACAAATCTATGTTGTTAACAAATTTAACAACATCCAACTAATTGGATGTTGGTGCTTTTGAATTAATCTAATGATTTTCATCTTTCATTCTCTCTCTATATATATAGTATCTGTGCTTCTTCCCAAGAGATCTTTCTCAGCTTTTTCTAAAAACCTTCTACGTAATTAACTTCTGTTATAGTTCTCATTTCTAAGAATTCTTTCTTATTCTCTGAATACAGATATGGACAAATAGATATATATTCCTGTATGTGATCTTGTTTCGTGTGTGTGTGTGTGTGTGTGTGTATGTGTGTGTATAATTCTTTTTTTTTTTTTTTAAACTCTGTGAGGACAGTTTAAGGTTTTGGAAATTTTCTTCTGATTTCTACACTGTTTTTGTTTCCTCTGAGTTTCTTGTTTTAGACTCATGTTAGAAGCTTCCTTTAATATCTTGTTGTCCTTGGCTGTTCATTCATGTATTTTTTTAACTTTTTTTAAAGATTTTATTTATTTGACACAGAGAGAGAGAGATCACAAGTAGGCAGAGAGGCAGGCAGAGAGAGTGGGGGAAGCAGGCTCCCCGCTGAACAGAGAGCCCGATATGGGGCTTGATCCCCCACGACCCTAAGATCATGACCTGAGCTGAAGGCAGAGGCTTAACCTACTGAGCCACCCAGGCGCCCCAGCTGTTCATTCATATTAAGACTGAAGCACTAAAAAACTAAATTTGAAAGCTGCAGGAGGGTGAGGACAGACTACCGAATGCGGGCTTCTCTCTAGTCTGATAAGGACTGAGCCCAGCATTTTCATTAGCAGATTCCCTGATCCTCCAAAGCATCTGTAGTTTTTTCCTCTTGGACTAGTCCATTTTCCTAGAGAGAATCCTCCAGCCTCCTACTTTGGGTCTGCAAAGGTAAAGGACTCTCACAGACTTGACCTTAGATAACTCAGTAATTGCCCATCTGTTTTCCAGTTTCTAAGATTTTGTTACCTGTTGTCCCCTCTGTTGTCTTTGTCCTTACAGATCTCTATATTATTTATTCCTTCACTATCATTAGTTGGGTTTAGAGAAAGAGAACAATAAATGTTTCATTTCCTACATTTCTGGCAGGTGATTTAGCATCTCTGTAGTTCTGTTTATCTGTCTGAGAAATGGGGAGAAATAACAGTCCCTACCTCACAAAACTAGTATAAAGATGGAGTCAGAAACTTGAGGTGCCTGGGTGGTTCCACTGGTTGAGTGTCCGACTCTTGATTTCAGCTCAGGTCATGATCTCACCATCAGGGGATCGAGCCCCATGTTCGTTTGGCTCCGGACTCAGCGCAGAGCCTGCTTCCCTCTCCCCTGTTCCTGTCCTCTCAAATAAATAAATAAATAAAATCTGTAACACACACAAAAAGATGGAAGTCAGAAACCTATCTGTGGTTTTAGCTCTGTGCTTGGCACACAGTATGCATCAAGAAGTATTCGCTCTAGGGGCACCTGGGTGGCTCCATTGGTTAAGCGTCTACCTTTGGCTCAGGTCATGGTCCCAAGGTCCCGAGATCGAGCCCCACATCATGCTCCCTGCTCAGCCAGAGCCTGCTTCTCCCTATCCCTCTGCCCCCTCCCCTGCTCGTGTGTGAGAACATGTGCTCTCTCTCTCACTCACTCTCAAATGTATAAATAGAATCTAAAAAAATTTATTAGCTCTAATCTTATAAATTATAAAGTAGTACTAAAGTGTAAGTTATAGAAGTGTACACAAGTAATCATAAAAGTGTGAAGTTCATCTCCCATGAGTTGAACCTGTCATTCAGTGGAAGGGGCCAAATATAGCCTTTATCCTGTCTCTTTAAGGTAAAACATTAACATCCATTTTGGGAAAGTAGGGGGAAAATGATGTCCTTGGCTTAATATCAAGATTTATAATTCAGAAGTAATAGTCAAAACACATGCTTTTCTGGAAAGCTGAAATGAGCCTCCAAGTCAGTATAACCCTTACTGCCAACAAAATTATTAGTCATTTAACTTTTTGAGCTTGTAACTGTTTTAATCAATTAAATTATTTTTCTGCTGTGTCTGAATTCATTAAACGTGGAATATAGTTAACTATAATTAATTACTTTGGTAGATTTACTTCTTTAACTTTACCAACAAACATTTATTAAACACTTACTGTATAAACTGTGGTCCCCAAGCTTTTTGCCTGTATCAGAACAGATCAGTAAGCAAACAGGCAGTGTAAAAAAGGTATGAGCGATCTCACTGGCCTTATCTGCACAATGAAAAGGATGGACCAGGTGAATCATCCACTCAGATCTGAAGTGTGTTGTATCATTTTATACACATCATTGTTTATTAAGTTTTGACTCAAGTTCATGATTCATTTCCAGAAGTGCTCATCTGTACATAAGAGCCAAAATGCACCTATTAAAGATGCAGTTAGTGGAGCACTGTATTCAAGAATTTATCCAATGTCAGTGATACCCGGCCCAATGGAAAGAACAACATGTAACTGAATCTTTAAATTCTTGACCCGCCCAAGAAGTATGTTACCTTAGCGGTGTTCCTTTAGGTGTCCAACTCTGGACAACTGTGTTTAGTCTGAATCATTTACTAACCAAAGGTAAGCAGAAGAGTGACTGAAGATACAGGAAGCTCAGAGCACCAGGCAAACCACTCCCCCCGCCCCCTGCCCGCCAGTGACTCTATTCAAGGAAGAATCGGGAAAGTTCGTTTTAGAGTTCTTAGAAAAAGCTTAAAATTTATGAAGAATCAAGCAGTGACTTGCTTAACTACATGTCATTTTTACTTGGGTGGATCAGGGTAATTCTCAGTGATGGTTAAGGCCCCAGCTAAGAATTTTTTACTTCATGCTTGCTTGCTCTCAGATGTGGGCAAGTGTCTGGTGATCTCAGAATTATGTTACTTTAGGTTCAGAAGATATCACAAGTTGGAGGTCTCGATTCTAATTCCTAAACAAAAGGCAAAATAAAGGATACTAGATGGAAAAATTCCTGAGGGCAGAGAGTTACCTTTGTGTGGCCCAAGGCAGCTATTTCGGTCTCCGGCACACAGCTACACGCCAGCACAAATCAGGAAGTGAACTTTGGGAAACCTTGAGCATTGTTCTTAGAGCGAATTTCTAAACAAATCATTCTTCCACGCGAATAAATCCCTTCCATATGACTCTGTGCCCATGTACTTACTATCTTCTGTGTAGGTCACCGATTTGATCTCCCCTTAACTTAGTTTTCAAGGCCAAAGACTGGGTCTCCCCTTGATCACCCATCGCAGGGTCCAACACAGCCCCGGGCCCAACCAGTACTTGACTCAGGCAGACAGACTGTGTGATTAACAAACATGTTGATGGCACACGTCCTCTGTTCTGCAGCAGGCCTGGCCAAGTGGGACCCAGCAAATCCTGCTTCCCCCGGCATGGCAGCAGCTGACCGGAGTGGCCACCCACACGTCCGTGCAGCACGCGACTGTCATTCCCGAGACCATGGCAGGCACCCAGCAGTTGGCCGACTGGAGGTAAGCATGAAAGCAGGCATATCTGGGACAGGAGGCATGTCCACTGCTCACTCAGAGGGCTCCTGGCCAGGCCCATGCTGTCAGTTCCATGGCTTAGAGAGAAATATTTAAAGTAAAAGGAAGATTATGTGGAATATGACTGCAGTGTAATGAGAATTCGTTTTTCATTAAATGTACCAGATCACAAGAAAATCAGCTTCATTACCTTAAGGTCAGTTGGCCGCCATCAACCCCAAATCCAGTTATATCGTTTGGTCACCCGCGTAATTCACGGACTTGCCTCCGGATGATTTTTGGTTTGTTTCTCAGAATTAAATTCCACTCCCAGAGAACAAAGATGTGTCAGCAGTGAAAGAATGCAGAAGGGAGTCCTTGAGGCTCCAAAGCAATTCTAGAAAGTGCTCTCAAGGTGTTTGGAGACATGGGCACACTGGAGTTGTATCTGACCTCTCAGGGGAAAGCCTGATAGAATGGGGCTTTATTTGGAATGGTAAACTCTGGCATGTTTGCTCAATGTGTCTCTTCAGTTAATAGTCAGATCTGATAGACCAAAGCCCATTTTCCACAGGTGTCAAGGGCCTGCAGCTGACAGCCACCGGCCCACTGTACCCTGTATCTGGTTCCAGCACCCCACCCATCCTATGCACTGTTTTTCTCACCAGCACCTTGCTCTGTTGTTTTTATGGCCACTTTCCACTTCTCCATCCCAACACTACCACTGCCCCCTGCACCCGAGCAGAGCCAAATGGCAATCCCCAGGTTGTTTCCAGCTTCCCACGGCCCTCTGGGCTCTCTCAGCCCAAACATCAGGGCATCCCTCCACCTTCCGACAGACTCCAGAGCCTCCCTGAAGTTCCTTTTCGGATCCAAAAGGCTATGGTGAATGAAGCGCTCTCAGTACAACAAAGAGGCGTGGAGATGGAACCCTCCTCCCGACCCCCGCCCACCAGGCAAGCCTCAAAGGCAGCTTCCTCTCTTCCTCCATTTAATTTTCTGACTAGTAGAAACAACAGAGGACATAGGCTCTTTCCTGCAGCCCACTCCCTTCCCACTGACAACGCCCACCAAGTCCCTTCCCAATCACTGGAAGCACTTTCAGAGCAGTGGGTTCGGTTCTGGTTCTGGTTCTGCATGACCTGGGGCAAGTTACCTAACCTGAGCCTCAGTTGCTTCTTCAGTAAAGTGGGGATAATAATCTCTACTTCAGAGAATTGCTAGGAGGTTTAAATTAAGATAAAATACAAAGCACTTGACCTGTATTTAACATGTGTTAATCGAGCATCTGCTGCAGGACAGGCAATAAATAGATCTGTTATCTTCCCTTCCCCACATTCACACTGGCTGGCACTGTGTGAGACCGGCTTCTCTCTCCAGCTCATTAGGAACAGCAACCAAGTGGAAAAGCTGTCTGACCAATTGGTTTTTTTCTCACCCCCTTTTCTCCTAAAAGACCACACATACATGCTGTACTACTTTTTCCTATGTTTTTCAGCATTTATAGCTCATTTAATTTCAGCAAAACTCACACACTCACTCATAGAGATTTTCCTATTCCTCCTTCCTCCATAGCTCTTACCTGGTTACCACAGGAAATGCCTAAAGCTGACACTTTGTTTCCAGTCTCTTCTCCATGTCATGTGTGGGCCAAATAACATCATAATCATGGCTAATAAGCAAAAGAGAAGTACTGGTGCTAGACTTGTGTCAAAAGAATGCCATGTCTGTAGAAGAAACAGCAGCTACAAAGTCAAGAAGCCAAAACATCAGTTTCTAAGTGTAAATGTCCAAAAACACTATCAAAATCTTTACAAGAGTGTCTACTTCCTTCCTTTTTTTCCCTATTCATTCTTTTCCCCAAGTTGCAAAGATGATTTTTATAATATTTTTAAAATTCAAGTAAATTCTCCTTCAACTTTTAATTCTATTAGGTGCTGAATGGGCTTTTATGGGCAAGTCCCTGAATTAATCACCACCTTTAATCTTTCTGTGGGAAAATAAGCCTTTGAGCTCCACACAACCCAGATCAAAAGAACTCTTGAAAGATAACCCGCTTTCAGGAAAATGGCTACTAGTAGTACTTCTGTCAACATGTGTCTTCCTAATTTTGACTTAGTACCAAATTCTGTACATGTCTAGTCAACCTTCAGTTAATCTAATTGCTCATTCAGCAAGCATGTAATTAATTGATCAGCTGCTACATGCCTGAGCATTGTGCTAGCCACAAGAGAATTCAAAAGAATGTTAACATTTCCAAACAGCAAGAATGTACAATGTCTAGTTTTCAAAATTGTTTCCTTTTTTTTTAACATAAGCAACAATTTTTTT